>VZTU01026914.1:208-97158 GCA_013400835.1 Zapornia atra | reverse complement strand
AAAAAGGTTGAGTTTCATCTTTTCTCCAGGCCTGTTCATGTCTGGTATAATATACTTTGTTCATTTCAACATGCCACAGATTTTTAGTTATGATGGAGGCAGGCAAGAAGTCTAGGGAGATGATGTTCTGATTTTCAGCACCAATCCCTCTCTAGATTACATGAATGCTTTAGGGTATTTTTTTTTTATGGTAAGGTATCTTTGAAGTGATTTTGTGGCTATTGTCTATGGTTGCCAGTGATAGGTATAAGAGGAAAACGATTCAGTGAAGTAACAGTGTTTTGACTTTGACTTGAGATTGTTTCTTTTATAATGACTGAACTCAAATGAAAACTGGAAAAAATAAATGTATTTTTACAAAGTATTTGATTTATGAAAATAGACCTGCAAGGCTTCAACTAATACATTATGGTGTATGGTCAATTATTAACTCAGCTTCCTATCTATCCTGAATGTTTCATTGCATTTTCATAAACTGTCACATGCTGATTTTGCTGGTTGTAATTGATTCCTTCACTTTTTAATGATCCAGGATGAGTTGCATAGATCTAAAATGGATCCAAAGGAGCTGTTCATTGCTTTTATCTTTGCACACTCTCAGATATAATATCTCAATCTATAAAAATGGTAATTTAATTTTTTGATTAAACATAGATGGAATGCTATACTCAGAAACAGGAGATGATAAAATATGGAATAAAGTGATACGCCTCTATTTAAGCTAGGACAGTGGGGTTCTCTCTGGATAGTATTGATTCATTCTTTTGCAGCTGGATTTGGTAGCTTACATTGAAAATACTGGTGAATATTTCTTGGGTTACTGAAAACTAAACCGCAGTGAAAGGAGTTCTTAATAGGGCTCTGCTCATAAGAATATTGAATTTATGTTAAAAGGAGGAAGGAATCTATATTAGGAGAAAATTATGTGAACTAGCTACAAGATGAGAGTTTAAATGTGTTTTTTAAATTACTTCTCAAATTTGGCATCAAAAATTTTAGCTCAAGGAATCCTTGAGAATATGCACAGAATATCTGAAGTAAAAGATCTTTAAATTTTGAGATCTTTAATTTATAAACAATTGAAGTGTTACAAGAGGATTTCCTTTCTTTTCTGTACATAATGAACAACAGCAGACAATATTTTTAGCACCAAATGCAACATACATAATTATAAAATGTCTTTAAATCAGAAAACTATCCTATGCCCATATTTAGATATTTGGACAACTGATTAATGAAAATACAGAGCATCGTGTTTTCTCTTCTCAAAACCAGGCTGCTATTAAAATGAATTTTGAAACTTAATGACAAATATTTGCACTGATGGTTTTCAGAGTTGCTTAGAACCGTGAACCACTGAGGTACAGTGTTTCAATACGCTGGATTTCCCTGTTGTAAGCAAGTTGTTATGTTCTGGTTAAATATAGTAGTAAGGCAACATTACTATGCAACTGTAGATCACATTAAGTATGAACCTGGGCTGCATCTTCTCAGGCAAGGTATTTTTTCCTCATATTTAGGTAGTTAGCCTACTAACAGTGTAGAAAGAAAATGTTAAAGAAGTAGGGCTGTACACTAAGCACTGTACGCATTCTCGATGTTTTCAGCTTTGTTGTTATTCTGAGGATCCTCCAGTGAACCAGAGTAGGACATGACAGTGGAATTGAACATTCCATAGAGCTCTACTTTCTACCTTGTGGCACAGAGAACCAACATCAGGACCACAGGCTGATGATGTTGAGAGAGTTGAAGATCATGCAGAGTAATGTTAGGTTCTAAGAGAGATCTATCTCCATTTGCTAAATTGGGTTATAAACATCCCCTCTTCAACCGTACTGGGGCTGCCTAAAATTCAAATGATGAAAAATAAATCTTCGCAGCCATTACTGCTGACTGAACCCACGAGAGGGACTAAGGGGTTTTTTGCATCTTTTATGCATTTTAAAATGGAGAATATATCTACAACTGATAATCTCAAAAAAGAGAAGGGGCTTTTAATTTAATTTTTTTTTAATTTAAAAAATATACATGGAAAATATGACCTTTGAAGTATGAATGTCAAGACAGAAATGACAACTAATTAAATTAACCTAAGCTATTTCTAAATATATTTAAATAAATAAATAACTAACATGCTTTCCTTTATTGAATGTCAAGATGAAAGAATACTGTGTCTCAGCTAAGACATCAAAGCCTTGAAAGAGTTTGGAGAAGAAATGGAGTATTCCTAAGGGAGCTACTTCTTCTAAACCATATGTCTTTGACATAAACTGGCAATAAAGGAGAAAACTGCTGCTGAGAATGTGAGAAATGCAGCTGAAATGCTTGCTCCTTTTCAGAGATATTCAAATAATTTGACCTCATTGGAGATACATTGCACATCCTTATTTTGAGGCTCATATAATCTGTTGAATTGAGCTTGGCACTATTCACTGTGTTAGAAGAAATGGAATACATTTGAAAGTAAGCTATAACAATAAGATTATAGTATTACTAACTGGAATGAAATCATCAGCAGAGTTCACTTGGAGTTTATTTGGTACCTATTCCAAATGGAGGACACTGGAGCTTTGTGGTAAATTCCCAGATGTGGGTCTATGTGCTTGGTCTATTACATGTACATGGACCACTTAGGGACATGCTTTAGTGGTGGACTTGGCAGTTCTGGGTTTACAGTTGGACTCACTGATCTTAAATGTCTTTTTCAACCTAAATGGTTCTAGGTACATCCTGACTCCATGTGACAACTAGACTGCTCTCCCTCAGTCCTGCGGTTACCGTTTGAAAGAAACAGAAGGTTAGAGGTCTTTTTCCAGGTCTGTAATACAGTTCGAGAGAGATTCGGGGTGTACTTTAGCCAGGATCCTTCTGTCAGCATTTGGGTTGAATGTACCCTGGGATTTTGTCCTCCAGTATACAGTGGAGATGATCTCAATTTCTTTTCATTGGTATGATGTAGGAAAAGCTTTTCTAAGAAATGCTTACTGCTGCTCTGTGAGACACTGCACCTAGGAAACAGCATGCAGTAAATGCAGTAAGCAAAAGGTTGTATTGAAAAACCACTGCTGAAAATAGCAGAAGTTTATCATTCAAAGCTGCGTTGCACAGTTAAATTAACACATTTCTCTGACCTTCTAAGCAGCTAAGTTTTACTACAACACCTATGGCCAGTTGCTCACTTCTCAGAACCAGGTTAGAACTGAAATGTTTTCTGTGAACCTTTATGTCCATTTGCAACTTGAAAGAGGCAGTAAATGATAGATCTAAGGAGCAGTTTTAGCTCCTTTCTGATTTCTGTGTAAAAACTCCAGAGCCACTCTATTTTCTACATTATCTTTACATTTTAATATAATGGAAATCAAGATCAAATCCTTATAATTGTATTATTTCTGCTGCAAACAGTATTACTCAGTGGGTGAAAATGCAAAATCTTCATTGTTTTAGGGGCGTGAAGACAGTTACCCAGTTAGAAAAATTCCGTGACCAGTTTTGTTTATACTCCCTCCTTCACCCACTGAAGCTTGAACTAATTTCTGCACAGCAGAATAACTTTAAGGGAATCAGCTTATTCCTCCTTGGTAATCACCCCGTAGCGTTTCAGTAAGGGTGCTCATCTTGGAAATAAGATGAATACTGGAACTCAGATACGTAGTCAGTAGCCATGAGGTTTCTCTATCTACTCAAGCTTGATTTTAGATGGAAATGACAGTTTTAACATTGTTTTGCCTGGAGTTTAACCTGCTGGGCATCCATTGACAATGCCTATCATGCCAGCCTCCACTGAGTGCGTAAGTGTTCCTTAGCTTAATTTGTAAGAATTAGGGGATGGAATGACCTGAAGTATCAATCAGAGTAAAATTATTTTTTCTTAGTGATTTACAGTAGTTCTGCTCACTGAATGAGCTTTAAGAGACCGATTTACAATTTATGAACGCACAATTTGTATATATTTAGAAAAGTGTATGATTTGAGTGTTGCCAGAGAAGTTGCTGACTGCTTAGGACTTCTAAAAATATAGTCTTTTCTAAACTAAAATTTCAAGTTTAGAATGTCCAACTGAGCCTATGTATTTACATGTGCCAAATCACTCCATTATAGAAATGGAGTAAAATCTATATAGTAAAATCTATTATGCAAAATGTGAAATAAACAAAAAACCTCCTCCCTTTCTTTGCCTTTCCCTTGCCTCCTTTACTGGTTCCATTGTGGAAGTTGTTATGGAAGTCTTTCTTGTAGCATTTCTCAAAGTTGCAATACTGAATTGTTATGCCATGATGCAATGACACAGATAATACAATACCCTGCTTTCTCGACTAATTACCCGTGTTATATTTCAGATGAGAAAATTGCTATGTAACTAAATGGATGTGCTATTCCTATAAAATTTTGATAAGCTGAATTAATTTTATCTTTATCAGTACAGTGCTTGGAAAACTTGTTTCTTCTGCCTCTATCTTTTTCTGGTTTGTAAAGACAAATTCTTTGTCATATTTTCTTATTATCCAAGATTAAGTAAAAGAAAAATATTCAAATAACTGTATCTTTTTGAGACGGAGCTCATAGAGCATTAGAAAGTAGGGATGCCTTCTAATGAAAAAATCACCAACTACTTTTACTTACAAAAATAATTAATACAAAAAGAATTACTACTTCTGATCTACACCTTATTATCAGGCTCTTAATTCATTTATATTTTTATATTATTTGAGATTCTTGGATAAAGTCAGGACAGGCGCTGAACAGTACCTTCAAATGCTGGACAGAAAACACTTAAAATATATTATGATATCTTTTACTTTGAGATTGTGTGCTTATTTTGAACCTGAATCTAACAGACCAACTGGAACTCAGGAGGAATAACCATTCCAAATCCAAAATGGAAAAAAAAAAAGTTTCTGTATTCTAGCATTGTCTGTTTACTTCCTCCATCAATTCCATCAGATGTTAGGCTCTCTTCACCAGCGCACTGCCTGTTACACAGAGTTATCACACCAGCCTCTGCCAGCACCAGCTAACAGGAAGGGCTGATCTTCTCACTCTGTGGCTGTGCAGTACTGCTTGTACTTAGTATTTATGGGACCAACCCAGAACAAGTTAAGAGCAATCACTTTGCTATCCCTGCTAAAACAGGCAAAAAACAGTCTGCCTAGGGCAAGCTCAGGCAATTCTGGGTACTTGGTCCAACTAGGTCAGAACAAATAGGTGGGTTTTCACTAGTGACAGCAAAACCATATTCCCTGGGCTACAAACTTTATATTTTCTCAGACCAGCTCTCTAATACCTTATTTATGATTTCTGGGGAAGCCAAGATGTCTCAACTAAGCTCCAGAACTTAATATTTAAATAAGTTTTGTTTCTTATTTTCAGGGAAAAAAATATAGTAGAAGATGTTATTAGCATGTTATTTTTTGCTAGAAAGCTCTTAGTTGTTGAGCACGAGCATTCATTTTAGCAACGTGAGTATTTGTAACAGAATTTGAAAGCAGTGGATTGGTTGAGAGACAGCACTATTTTCTTTTGTGTCTCTGGCATGCCTGTTCCCAAGAGTTACACCTATGTGTGATGACATTTCCCACTTAGTAATGCTAAAATAAATAAAAATCAGTACTTAACAAAAATTTGGAGTGGAACACCTAAGCTCTTTCCGCATAATTTTATTCTTTCCTTGAAAGAAAGATTTCATAGATTGTAAATTCTGTGATGAAGCTTAAGACCAGAAAAAGCCAAAATGAACTGTTCATTTCTTCCTGAGTGCTATGCAATCGATGCATGATTTTTCATATGAACTTACTGGCGAAAGGCACCCAATTTTGTGCAATTTGTAATTTAGCAGTTACAACTACCAGTTGGAATTTAGGTCTCTGTGAAAGCTCATACCCGTTTATGGAAGACTACCTTGATCTAGTGAAAGAGAAATACTGGTGCATTTTCTGGTTCTTCAGGGCTATTTATACTGGTAGAAATATGCTGTTGGTTCAGTATTTTTGTACTTGTTTGTCACTGGGGAATTTTGTTGGTCTGTTGTTTTTTTTTTTCTAGAAATTCTGTCCAGCATGTTACATATTGCTGTATTGTTTTAAAAAGCTGTACTTAAAAGGAACTATAATCTATAAATAGTATCTTTTTAAAGAAGGACTAAAGTATTTTTTAACTTGAAATCTGTGTTCACATTACAGTAACTCTCATCTTATTCATTAAAAAAACATAATTCCCTTTACTCTTCCCAAAGTCTCACACTTTCAACTCTTCCCAACAGTAAATTGAAGCCCGATGAAATCTAATTGCCTGGTGTGCAACATGAGAGACATTTAAAGATAAATTAGAAACTCTAATTATCTGCTAACTTTCCTTCATTTATGTTACGTTTGCAAATTTAACTTCCCATACCTTTAATTTTCTGTCTACTGCTTTAATATTGGCTTTTCACTATTAGCAGTCCTAAACTGCTGCCTAGCTGCATCAATATACTGTAAAATTTTCCTAAATGAGCATAAATCAGTTTCTTTTCCCTGATGTTCATGTTGCAATCGCAATTCTCAGAAGGGTTTCATGGGATGTTATCATAGAAAACTTTGTTACCAAAAAGATCAAGTAAAATGTCCCAAGCATTGCTAGAACATGAAGGGGATTTCTGGGGCAGGATTGAAGGTAATTAATTTTACCCCAAAGCCTTTTTTGGCTCTCTATCCTTTCAGCTGTTGTTACAGTTAATGAGAGCATTATTTTTCTCAGTTTACCACGCGTTGCAGAGGGTGTTGGTTACAGACAGATTTATTTAATTTGCCTATTATTTAGCTTGTAAAGTGTAATGTACAGTGAACTTTCAATTTTTAATTAGCATTCCAGTGGTGTTTCCCATGTGTATGGAATATATTTGAACTTTTAATATCTTCAGTGTGTGTATATGTATATATATCTGTGGAACACTCAACGCACTAAATTAAAGCACTTAAGGTTTGCACGGTCAAAATGTAACAACACGGGATTGGCTGTACAGATATCAGAAGCTCAGCTAGCCTAGAATCCTCTGCCTAACAACAGCCTACAGCAAATACTTAGGAAGGAAACAAGATAACAAACTGATGGTGCTCATTTCCACAGGTATCCTCCCATCCTGGCAGCTCAGGGACATGCTCACCCATAGGCGGCTCCTTCTGTTTAGCAGTCCTCGGCTTATCTGTAGTAACTCTTCAACCTCTGTAGATTTTAAATGATCACAAAATCCTATAGCAAGGACTTATCAGACTAATTGCAAGTTGTTTGCTTTCTTTAGTTCCTTTTCAATTAGCTATCTGATAATTTTATGTGATATGCCTATGGTTTTTTTTACAGAAAAGAGTATAAATGAATCCGCTGCTTATACTGAGACCTGAATGACTCACCCTCTCAGTAGACCTTCCATAAGAAAATGAACCTTGCCCACTGGGTGTGCAGCTGTTTATTGGATTACAGTATGATATCAGAGCTAATATTATCTGGGATTTAGTCCTGCTTTAGGGGAAGTGTTTCCATTCAAATTGTTATAGATAACATTTACAGAGAGAACAGAGAAGCTAGTTGTGGTGGTTCTGTTCAGACAGGAAATTTAGAAGAAAGAAATATTGTCTTAAAATCAGTTTGATCTGGGACTCTCAAGCTAATACTATAATCACATGGCTCTTCCGTAACACCACAATTAAAGTAGTATTTGGTAGTATGTAATAGTAGTATTTTACTACAGTTAAAGTAGTATTTGGTACATAGTGAGTATGTTTAGCTCCTTTTTGATAACTGAAGCTAATATCAGCAAATTTAGGCCTGCTCTAATTCTGATTTTCTTTTTACATTCATCATAACACTATGTTTTACCCTGAAATTCTTGCAGTCCTCCTGTATTACTTGTACATCATTATTTTTTCTTTATTCAGAAATATTTGTGTTTCCAAGCAGTCTGAGTTGTTTTATGCTGAAGAGCAAAGCATTATAGAGCCAAATGTCCACGCTTCTGCAGACACTTATACTTCTTTTTTGCTCATTTACTTACTCATTTGAATAAATATGGTATATTGGAGCTGTGATAAATTCTGAGACCTCTGAGCTGTTTCTGGATGAGCCTGCTCTAGAACCACCACAAAAAATTAGCTGCCCAGTGAGGCAGAGCTGCTGAATTTAGATGCAGTGCTTTGTTAAGCAGCTAAACTGCTATATACATCCAGCTACTGACACTATACAGAATCTGTCACATGGGTGTGCTTTCATGGGACCTCTGCACAGCTCTTTGTATGGAATATAAATGCCCTAATTACTTGTTTGTCATATACATATGAGGACTCTATATAGAAGATGATTAAGTGGCTATTGTGTGTGCACAGATGTCTTTCTTTGCTTTTATTGAAATCTCTGTTTCTGATGATTCTGAAATTTGTTTCTACAGGCACAGAAGATGTATATATACACTTATATATTGTGCTTTCTATAAGGTATGTAAGATACATGAAGTATCTATAAAAGCTATTATTGTTAAGGATTTGAAAGTATGGATACCTCCCATGACGGTACTGGGACTACACTGACAGAAAGCAATGCCTTACCCTGAAAAAAAAATTTCTTTATTATTCATAGATACTTAAATCTGTAAATTGAAGATACATCTTTCAAAGTTGTTCTGTTTCAAAATTACATTCCTGCTAATCCACACATGAGCTGTGAAAATAAGATTTCAATTTCTACTCTTCTTTTGTGCTTATGTAGGTTTTTAAAAAAGAATTGATTACTAGGCTGTGTGCTAGAAAGCTTGCCTGATTGTTCCCCATTATATCAGCTGCTCTAATAAAAGAGATTGCCTCTGCCAACAAACCTCATTTATTCCTTCTGAAACTGCTTTAGAAACTTCTCTGCTTGCTTCAAAAATATCAGAGAAATTATGATTACCCAGCAACCAGTTGTCTAAAAATTATGTACCTAATGCTAGAAAATGTATCAAACGTGAAAAATGCTGTAAATTTACATTAGTGATGGAATAACTTTGCATCATTTAATATCAAAACTGATGATTTTAATTATTTTTTATAGCTTAGTGATAGGAAAGTAATTTATTAATAAGTAACGGTACCTGCTTAAAGGATTAAGAAATTCAGTGACCACTGAAATTAGACCCAGTCATATGGTAAGTGAAATGCCTTACTAAATAAAAAATAAACTCACTTTCCACTTAGGTGCCAATTACCAGCAAAGAGTGTACTAACACAAATTTAATTACATTAATGCTAGGAGATTAATTCTGAATATAATATGTGATATAAAACATATTTTAAAATGATTAATTCAAATTTTCATTCATAATTATTACATTAGCCAATTTTGGATAATAAATGAATGAGATGAAAGGATGTGGTAAAAGCAAAGTGGTCATACCGACATGCTGGAGACTGAGAATGAACTCTGCTCTCAGTGATGGCATTGTGACTTATAGTAGCATCTGACTTTTATGCCTTCAGTTTTGTTTCTGCCATCTCATCTATTGAGGAAATCTCTTGCACTAAAATTTTACAACTTTGTGTTGAATGTGTATCTGGATGGTGTTACTAGGGCTAGAAGTTTGGATCAACTCTGTAAAATAATTTAGATGTGTCTGATTTTTAGGTATGTTGTACTATTACCAAACTCTCTAACTTCTTAGGATCTCCATTATCACTGCCTGAGTGGGAATTTGTTCTTTAGCTGGGACCTAAACCCATGTCCTAAAAAGAAAGCAGTGACAGCAGCTGTTCTCTTTTTAACCAACAGCGCAGTGGTCCAAAAGGATTGTTCAGGGATGGAGATGTATTGTCGCTCACTCGAAGGCATCCCAGCTCCAATGTGCAGTGCCCAGCACAGGGCCATACCTCCCAGCCTGTCCCACAGCCACCCCACCAAGAACTCTTCCAGGAAGTCAGCACACATATGTGAGTAAAACTCAGTTGGGTAAGAGTCATCCTGTTTATTCCATGCACCAAATTTTAATTTGATTTCCTCTGATTTAGATTCAAAATCCTCCCTTTGCTTTCTCATAGGATTTCTTACATGTCTTGATCTCTGATGGTATCTATCTCAAAACTAATCATTCTGAGTGCCTGTTGTAATCAGTGGACTTCTAATCAGTATCATCTAAGGTAATTATTAGTATCCAGAAGTAGATATTGAAAGGAGGAGAAATTAATTGCATTCTTGAAAGTGACTACTTCTTATCATTTGACCACAAAGAAAATACAAGCCTGCTAACTTAGTGTCTATGATCTGTGTTACAGAACCCTAAGGTTAGCTGAGATTAATTGGGCAATCTTTGCTGTAAAACAGCAAAGAATTAAAAGAATAAAACAAATCTTCAGAAGTGCTTTGAAACTGGTTTTTGTAACAACATAAGTAATTTGTATTACTTCCTCTTGTGGTCCTTGTAAGAACTCCATAGATGCCACACAAGAATTTGGCTTGGGGATTTATTTCCATCTTGTTATCAAAAGCTAATTTCAAAGGTATCTGAAATTTCATATATGAGACTGAGAGTGGCTCTGAACTGATGACAGTATTTCAGTTCATGTTGCAGTTCCGTCAGTTTTACAGTTCTCGGTATGAAACAATCAGCTGTACTGTGGAGAGACTTTGTCTTCTACTGGGACCTCCACAGAGAAATGATGCCCGGAATGAAGCTTGGGTGCAGTCTTTATTCCGGCTTACAGCAGTCTGTGTACTTTGCCTTTTATGATCTGACAGTACAATCAAGTAGTGTGTCCCTCTTGCTTACACTGGAGAACTTCAGTGTGCTTTGCTGCCTGTCCCTGCTCTTTAGGCAGGCTGTGTAAACATCATCTTAGTGGAAAATGAGCTCATCCAGGATTCTTGCTGCTCTTAGTTATACACGGGCTTCAATTTAATCTTTTGTGGCTATTAAGCCGGGGTCTCTTAACAAAAGCCCCTGAAGCTTCGTTGTGATGTCTTTGTCAAGTGAAGGGCCTCAGGCTCTTTTATGCACAAAAGCCCTGTGATGTAGTGTATGGCAATGTATAAAGGTACACAGTCACCTCAGCACTGTGTCCTTATGCCCATCGTAACATTGTTCCAAGGCCATGTTGTGTTTAGGGATTAAATGACTGACTGACTCTCTCAGAGCATCTTGTGGGGGAAAATAAATAATAATAATAAAAAATCCATTTCCTTCAGAATTCTCTTTTGAGAACATTTTTCTACATTATTTTTATTTATTTGGTACCTTCCCAAAGACCTGTTACTGATTATGATGGGATTATTATAGGCTATGTCAATGCTTAGCTACAGCGAAATAGGGAAGCATTTTGCTTGAGCAAAATTTACAGAACATATGTGTGACTATGTCAACAAACTCATGAGTTTGTTTATTTTGGCTTGCAATCATAAGTGAAAAATACAACATCCACATTTCGTAAAGACAGAGTGATTTCATGTGTCTGCTTTCATTTTAATTTAATTTGCATAATTAAATGCTCTTTTTTATGGGTCATTCAGGGCCCACCAGGCTGACCCTGCTTTCCCACACTGATGTCTCTGGTTACTTGTGAACAGTTCTAGAAGTCACAATATATATTTAGGTAAACAAAGGGTCATTAAAATAATCAGTATTGCATTTTACTTTTTTTCATTTTTAATGAAAGGCTAAAATGTATGCTTGTTACACACATAAAAAAAAAAGGATTATTTGGCCTAAAATTCTTTCTGTTCTAGAGTAATCCCTCAGGTACATATTTCTTTTATTTCTTTTTTTTTTTTGTAGTGGTGGGGTATTTTTGTTTGATTGCTTGTAGGTTTTTTTGAGAGAGAATCCAATACAAATAATCTTCCGGGGCTAAAAAATGTCTTCTTTTATGGGTTTAGGCAATCATTCATTTTTAATATGAATAAACTTTTTAATGTATTCACTTGTATTTGCTCTAGGAAACTGCGTTCTCATCCGTATGGGTATACACACATTTGTGGCTTTACAATTTAAACATATGTTCGGGTAGAGCTGGAATTATAAAATATTTTTTCTCAAGTAAACAGAAGTATTCTGAAGATTTGTCCAAACTCCCTATATTCCTGAATAGCTTGCCTAGCACGTGATAAAACTCCCTGGTGTCTTGCTCTCTCACTACTGCATACCTCCTGGCTTGGGGATCTCATTGACTTTGTTATTTACACACTTAAAATATCTACTCCCATAAGAAATTTTGTGGGTTTAGCTGTTTTTTCCTGTTTCAGAAGACTTTATTTTCCCTTCAAAACCACCTCTTCCGTGAGCTGAAATTCTGCTTTAAGATCAGTTCTGATTTAAAAAAAGAAGAAATGTAATTATATTTAAACAAAGCATTTGCATTCTTTGCACATCCTTGAGCTAGAGACTCCTAAGAAAAAATTAGCTCATAAATAAAAAAAAAAAAGAGCTTAACTGGACTAATTTCTTATGGGGTAAGAAGAGACAAAAGATTCAACAGTCAGTTTGGAAGGCACTAGGTCAGCGTGGCAGCAGCTGTTATCCCAGTAAAGGCTCCATGGACAAAGTAAGAAGGCCAGTTCTGTTTCTGCTACCTTGCTTTGCAAGAGAGGAATTACAATTGGAAGTGGAAATGTCAGCATTGTATTTGCTTTACAGTTACGGACAAATAACCGGTGTTGTATTGACAATAAGTTCATAGAGACAGAAGATTATTTCTGTTGACTTACTATATGCTGACTTCCATTTGAAACACAGCACATGATTCTGTGTTGTCTAGGTGCTTTTTATTTTTTTAAAGCTTCATAGTGTGTGTGATTTTTTTTTCCACTTTCTTTGAACAATAGTATACTACATCTTCAGTCACCACCTGAACTGTTCACAAACTTAGCATCTAAGAAACTTGCAGCCTGCTCCTTCACTTCTGCTCTGTTTAACCTAGGAATAAAAAAAAGACAAAAAACCTTGAAACAAAAAAAAACCAGGTAAGTATATGGTGAGAGACATATGTGGAAGGGATGACAGTAGTGTGCAGAAGAGCTTTTGAGTCTGCAGCTAGATCTTCCAAGAGGTATGAAATAGCTTTGGGTTTATTCACCTGGAGAATTTTTTGAAAGACTCTTCTCTTTGTCATAAGAATCTTGAATTTGGAGTATTGTTCCGCTTCTGCACAAGAGTATTGAAAGCAAGCCCACATACAAAACTGTTTGGTTTTTTGTCTATTTTATTGTAATCAAGCAATAGCCTTTGGCCATCTGGCTAAATGCTTTGCCTGGATAAAATGAATAAGGTACGGTTTTCTATTCTATGATTAAGGCTGAGTGTAATGTATGGCAGCATAGCCTTCTCATGAGTCTAAAAGAGTAAAGCTGCTGAACTGTTCAAAGTTTTCCATGTTTTGAGTGACCTTGGAAGAAGTCCTTACATTTCTATAATTTAGAACATGTAGATCACATGCTGTTCTTTTAAACTCAGTTTCTAATGAAACTGTAGCTTTCTTGAGACCTGGAAAGATTTTCTGGAGTTTTATACTAAATGGATATTGAGCATAGATGTTTCTTTCAACTTGAGATTTGCAACCATCCAGATATTTAATCCAGGCCACTATGTATAGATTTCTCATTCCTTTAAAAAAAAAACAAACCCAAAAAACCAAACAGAAAAATAATCCCCAGAACAAGCAGTAGTTGTACAGTTAGGGCACTCCTTTGGACATATTCAGCTTTTGATAGCAGCATTAAATGCATGTTAAGGGTAATACATGGACTTTAAGGTAACTGGAATTTTGTTGATAAAGCTAATAGAAGGTTTGAATATTGAAAATTTAAAAACCGTGTAACAAAAATAAAACAAAGTCAGCTCCAGACTCCTAATGACCCTCTGCACAGTGAAGTTTCATAGTGCAAGCAATCCCTAAGCCTGAGCATTGCTGAACTTCAGAAGATGCCATGTCATGTGAGACTATGTGCTGCACCTACTGCTCTATGTCTTACTGAAAGGATTCTGGTTAAGATCTGGACATGCATGCAGTTTTCAGCCTTGCCGTATGTCTTTCTCAGTGCACCCAGGGTCATTTTTGCACTGTGACTAACTACAGTGCTGCTCTGTACACTCCAACAGGAAGCTCTTGCAGTGTAGAAGTGGTCATCATGTAAAATATTAACTCCATGGGATTTGTAGCTCCAAGTGCTTATGTGCTTGGTGAGTGTACATATGAATATGTACACTGATAATGTTCTGTCCATGTACCAAAAGAAACAGACTCCTCTAATGAACCAAAAGCTAATTTTCACCCCTCCCCTGGTTCATTACCTTACTCCTTCAGATCAGTCATAAATTATATTTCTCAGGTGACTAAGCAAAGTACTCTGTACTTTTGAGTACTCTTTGAGTACTTGGACTTGGCATTTCTACTTGCAAAATGATGTAACGACCCTTCTCTAATTTTCAAGAGTGTTGTAAGGATTGTTCTACTGTGTTCTCAAAGGACTATGATCCTACAGTGTTGAGTGCCTTAGAAATGTCTTTGCATAAATAAACACCAGAGGTAAGGCCTTGAGTGGGCTCCAAGGGTCCTTGGATGGTGTTCTAAGTGTGGCAAGCAATCCACAGAGAAAAGCATGTACAGCCACAGGAAAGGTTATTTATTTCTCCTGCTCAGCATCTCAGGGAATTAAATTTTTATTATGAAATACAAACCCAACAAAATGTAGAGGTCTAGCCTTTGAATCCAGCAGAATGGGTTTGCTACCTGCAGCGAGATCTGTTTGCCAACCACCTGAATAGGTTCCAAGCAATTTGGAACATCTCGCTCTTCTTTAAGGCGTAAATGGTTTCATGGCAGCAGGGATGAATACATTTCAAATTTGAAATGAATATTCTGCAATTGTGCCAGTGGGCAAAAGTAAATAAATTATTGCACACTAGTTTATTAGACATGGCTATCAGTGCCACAACCAGAGGTAAATCTAGCTCATTCTGACACCAAAGTGTTAGATAATTAACAGTTACAAATAAATTCTTATTTTCACAAAACAAACATGTAATATTTTCTGATCGATGTGTTAAGAAATCATGTCATTTTATGAAGTCCTTGGGAATGCTCGTCTCAGCACTTTGCTCTCCATTTGCTTCCCACAGCCGTTTTCATGTTTCCCATGCTACTTATTTTATGAGCAATGCTGACATTCCAAAACCTCAGATGTTTGTCATCTGGAAAAATGCAAAGCAAAAAAAAGATGCCACCTCTGATGGTGAATTTCCATAGGTTTTGATTTGTAGAACACAGCCTCCTGATGGGCTGCAAGCTATCATCAGGAAGTCAGGTAAAGAAAAACTAAATGCATCTGCTATCCAGTGATCGTACCTTTGGAGACTGTGAAGGTTTTAAGGCTACCAAAAGGAGGGACACTCCCCCACAGGGTTTACAGATCAGAAATTAAACTAAAAAGATACCTACACAGCCAAAAAAAAGACCGGACGGCTAGTTAGATATTTTATTAAGCATTTTCCAGTGTCTTCAAGAGAATATGACAGGTTTTACCTTCCCATAAACTAAATAAATGTTAAGAGGAAATTATAGTGCTTGTTTAAGCTAATGGTGCTGGCTTCCAAATTGACATTTAGTGGGGACTGCAGTCAGCGTGTCATACAGGAATGTGCTTGCCTGCCTTCACTTTTCAAGGCTGCTCCATTGTTAATACCCACTCATGAACACGTCGCACTGGCTGTCAGACTGAAAAGCAGAAACCACGGATTTTAAATCAGGCTGAAGCCCTTTCCGGTAAAACAACCCCTAACCAACTGCTGTTTTTCAAACCAACTGTACTCTTCCGTAAGGACTCTTGCAGGATCCCAGCAGCAGCGCCTACAAGGGCGGCCCTGTGGGGAGTGGCCTGGGCTGCCCCAGGCCTGCCACAGCCATGTCCAGCTGGCTCCAGTGGGCCAACCCAGGGCACGGCTCTTCCCCTCGGCGCAGCTCATGGCGTGTTGGGAAACTTCTGGTTAAGGAAGGGTGGAAAAATGCTGGACAGAGAGCTGAGGAGGCAAAAAAAAAAAAAAAATAAAGGAAAGAAACAGCCCTGGAGACACCTAGGTCAGGGAAGAAGGACAAGCGCCGGAGCGGAGCCCTTGGAGGACCCATGGAGCACGTGGGTGCTTCCCGAATGAACCACAGCCTCTGGAGACTGCTCCGTGCAGTACAGTTTTATCCTGAAGAGCTACAGGCCCTGGGAAGGGCTCCCGTGGGAGGAAAGCGTGAGGTGGAGGTAGGCAGAGCTGTTACAGACTGATGGCAGCCCCCATTGCTCAGCCCCCTGCCCCACTGGAGGTGGAGGAGTTGAGGATGAAGGAGGGTGTGAAGTTGAGCCTGGAAAGAAGGGTTGAGGTAGGATGAAGGTGTTTCTGTTTTCATCTTTATCACCATCTAATTTGATTTAATTGGCAGCAAACTAAATTAGTTTTCCTCAAGTCAAGCTTTTTTATTGTTCATGATAGTGGTTGCTAAGTGTTTTCCCTGACTTTATCATGACCCTCAAGATTTTCCATCTTCTTTTCTGCCCCTGTCCTATTGGAGACAAAAGAGAGTTACTGTGGGATTTTATCTCTTAGCCAGGGTTAATCCACTAATGATATCCAGAGGCACCAACAGACGGGTTTGGTTAAACTTCCCATTTATTTTATTTAACTTATATCCCTGTTTCAGGTATTACTCGGTGTCTTTTTACTGGGTTTGCAAGACTTCTGTTCCAGAGCAGAAGGATGTATCTCCAGTCAGAACACGGAGAAAAGGTATGGATACGGTTATTAAAAAAAGAAAGATTTTATTTCAGAGTGGATTTTGCTGTTTTCCTCTTGGCTTACCTTTTTGGAGGATTAAGAATGTAAACTGAAATTATCTGGGATGCAAAATATGTCTTAGTCAGAAGAATAGCAATTGAGCAAACTTCGTGTTTTTTTAAGGTTGAGATTTTCCCACCATGGCTGAAGAAGTGGGAATCCCAGTTGAAATTCAATGAGCTATCATATTGTAGAAGGGTAAAAAGATGCAGTTAATATATTTGGATACATTAAATATGGATCTTTAATACTACCCTTGAATTCTATTAAACAATATGAGAAGTATTCCACACAAAAGGTGATGGCATTGCATTTTTTTTTCTTTGCTCAAATCTACTAAAACCTGTTTACTTTTACATTTGTAGCCTGCCTTTTTATCTTAAGATGTGTGGTATGAGTGTTGAGACAAAGTATTTCTCCTTGCTATCAAATAATTTGGAGGTTTGTCGGCAATTCTGTTGCCTTTGTTTTTGCAAAGAGTCTTTAATTACATAGTCTTCAGTGTTCTTCTGATAGGTGTTAAGGAAGGTGTTGCACATACATCTTCATAATACCTGCAGTATAAGCAGGAAGTATGTTCATAGCCATAAAGTCACTTTTCACGTAGTGTATTGCAAGTACATAGTGTATTTTTAAAAAATCTCCTTTAATGTATGGTTATGGCTATTCAGTAAGTCTTAACAGTCTTGTTCTGGACCTTCCTTATATGTATCTATACCTGTACGCATGTGTGTGTGAGTATGTGTTTGTATATGATTTTTGGTGTATGTTAGGAGAAATTAACTTCCAGAAGAGCTCTGTGTTATGTAGCTTATGAAGAAACTTCTGTGTCCTAGATACTCTTCTTTAGCATGAAGTGATCAGCTACTTTGTTGTGTGTTTAATATTCAGTGCCGCATACAATGTCACTGCTGCAAACCAAGTACTTTATTTCAGTCTGGCTAAAATGAATGAATTTTCAGTTTTGGCAAAAGAGAGATCAGTAAAATCAAGCAGAGGATGAGCAATGTTCCTTGCCTCTCCAGAGCAAAAGTAAAAATTTAACTCCCTATTCCGAATTAATAGTACTACAGAGCCAAGCTATTTATAATATCTATCTGGTCATATTCCTCCCTCCTTATGACAACTAAGGAAAGCATCTACTGTTAACCAAAAGAAAAAAAGAACAGGTAAATAACTCGTTTCTTGCTTTTATGCTGATTTTACACAAAACAAAACCTTGCACAGCTGCTCTTTGGAAGATAAAAAGGATTCAAATTGCTGTAGCAGACTTGTGAGTAGAAATGTTTTCAGATGTTTAGCAAATCAAATCGCGTGGAGAAAGGGCAGGTTTTATTTCTTGTGGATTGTTTGCCTTCAGAAATATTTTATCCTTCTTCTAATTGATTAGCTGTCTGTCATAAGTAGAGGGGTTTTGCTGCTGCAGAAAGCATGGAATGCAAGAGTAAATAGTTTAAGATCACTTTGTGATCACCAGAAGAGAGATCCACAGTGAGAACTTTGCTAAGGTAGCAATTAGGAATGGTTACCTCATAGGTGTTCTGATACTGGTTCTGGTTTTATGGGTCTGTGATTTACATTCATGATCTATCTATTATAAAGTGTCTGTCACCTTACACAAACAGGTCCCACAGTTGCCTTTGAGGTAAACTTGGATGTGCAATAAGACAATTAGTATTTAATTATTTGCTATAGAACTAAATATTTCACAGTTAAGATGAACTGCTATGCCATTACAGAAATATTTTATCTAAGGGAAATGCAACAATTGAATATGAGTAGAGATAAGAGGAGACTAAGAAGGAAAAATAAGTCTTATTTAAAGGAGTTGAAGAGGATTTTTTTCTGCATGGAATTTAAATGTCCTATTTGAAAGATTGAATCTTCTTCAAAATTACTGCCCTATTCTGAAATTTATGTAAGGGTAAGATGAGTTTCTCCTCAGATTCTCAAAATCACTTATCATCTAGATTTTATGGTGTCAGCATGATGGGGACTATTTCAGGCATTTCTTCTCACTGCTTGATTTACTAGGGGACATGTCATGAGATTCACCTGGCCTGCAAATCGGATCTGAAGAGGCGGAGGAGGACAATGACATGACTTCTAGCAGTCAGTCATTCATTATATAGAAATATCCTTCAAAAGATCTGTGCCTGCCTCAGGTGAAATAGATGTCAAATTTGCCCGAAGGATATGGATCAAAGACTACTGCCAACTCATACTACACATATAAAAACAGCCTACAGCTGAATTGCCCTTTTTCTATTGAAGCAAAGTTTCTGCTTGCATGGGTGTTGCATAAAATACATATTTTAATCAGTTTAAAATGTATTTTAATTATTTGCCCTGACCTCGCAATCTCCTCTATGGAGAAAGAACTCTGAAACCATTGGTGATATTTGACTGATTCTTGCTGTCTTGGACCTGTGGGAAGATACCAGGCTTAATTAGTCTGCAGAGGGGGATTTTTTTTTATTGTGGTTTTGTTTTTTTTTAACTGGTCAAGGAATTGTTTGGCAGTAACTTCTCCTTTTCAACTATTGTTTCGCTAGTGATTCTGTCTGTTAGGGACAAGCCTTCACCTGTGTAGTCAGATTCTGGCTCTTGCAAATTGGTCCTATCTTCTTACTCTCAGTAACTTGTTTCCTTCAAATCTGGTCTGAATGTTCCAGGCTCCTTGGACATAGGAGCAAAGGGAATTATATTCCCTTACAGTTCTAGAAATTTGATTCCATCTTTGGCTGTTAGTGTTTCAGGAGATTCATTCCCTTAAAAAAAACCCCTCATTTTGGTTTATTAAGGAGTCAGTGCATTTGGGTGGACCAAATATTCATAGTATTTATCTGTTACTAAAAAGTAGGCTTCCCTTCAACTTCGGCCAGTAGACCAGGCAGGAGAGGTCTAAAGTGTGCTCGCTTTATCAAGAAGATACATGCTTAACGGTTTGTAGCCATAGTTTTTGCATAACTCGAGTCCCTTGTAAAATAGCAGGCTGCTAGAACATGTATGATTTTGTCATACACAAATACTTCCCAACGGAGGAAGAACCTGCTTTGCAATGTAGGATTTTCAGAGAAGTTCAGGTGATCATAAACAAAATTGCTGGATTGGCAGCATAAACCTCAATTTCTCTCTCCCTCTATATGCGGCAACCCTGAAACACATCTACAGTTGCTCCACACAGAGTGCAGGAGGAGTATTGGAATGTCCTCGTGCCACGTTTGCCCTTTTGAAATGATTTAGAAAGGCCTTCCTGGTGAGAGGTCACCAGGCATGGCTCTTATCTTTTCTGTAGGTTGAAGTATCTTTTGCCAAGCTCTTCACGGTACACTGACTTATTTCTCTCCCCACTTGCCACCATCACTAGAAAAGGAAATTGTTTAAAGGGAAACTTGTAGATTGACTGTCCTGGAACACTAAGCACATCTAACACACAGCCAGTTTTGCAGAGATAACTGAGGTCCACCATCCCTAATTGAACTGTCTTCATTATAATCCCAAAAATCACACCCACAGGTTGTGAAGACCCTTTCCCAGGTGAAGACCAGGTGCCTCCATGTAGGCACGGTGATTGAAGGTGACACTAATTACATGTAAATTGCTAGCCAGTCATTGTAACTGGGAGTATTAGTTTGTAACGTTTGTGTATAAATATAACAAGAGCGGTCTTTGGGTGCACAAGATCTGTGGAAATTCCCTGGGTACCCAGACCAGCATAAAAGTAGTATCTGTACTCTGTGTGTGTGTGAATCCACACTGGGTAATGAATCCACTTTTTGGGCAACGTTTGGTTTTACCATTCCAGGTGCTGCTTTTCCTAATACAGACAAAACATTCTTCCCAGCTCAGAAGATAAGACCTCATTCTGTTATAGACAATGTCATGAATAGAAAAAACATTTAAGAAATAAAATGAAGATATTTTTATCGTACCAAAGATCAGAGCACCCAGCACTCTTTTAAATACTTGTTGAAAGAAACTAATGGATGTGAGTGAAGTCTGGCCTAAAGCATTAAATTTTGAATTTTAAGTTTTTTCATTTAGGTTCTCGTGCACTGTTTTGTTGTCGTGCTTGGTTTGATTAACTATTGAACATGCAGTAAAAAATCAGATGCTGCTCTTTGCCAGTTCACAATGCCCTTTTCACTTCTGCCAAGAATGGCATACATGAGAAAAATAGCAGAGTCCCTTGATTCATCCAGGAAAGCCACTTTTAAGATGAAGAGTTTAAAATACAGAAGTTGTTGCATCGATTTTTAAAATGCTACTCATGTGGTAGAACTAGAGCGTACTGCTTTCCTGGGTTAGGTATGTGCTTCAGAGGGACAGTTCTGAGGACTAGCACCACTGCTACTTGGAGAGATTAAAAGCAGACAATTCTTTCCAGTTAGGATTACTACCATCACTGTGGAAATGCTGGGTTTTGTACCACATTTAACCATATTGACATATTAAAAGCTTTCATTCTCTAAGAATTTCATTCTCCAAGACTAATGAAGATGAAACAAAATGCTTCAGGTAATTGATTTTGCTATGGTTTTTTCTGGTGTAACCACTGACCTTACAGTGATTGATTATCGGAGTTAAAGTTAAATGTTTTAAAAAACTTATTTAAGTAATAAGTAACCACATTGTATTCATGCTTGGCATATTGTATTTTTTGAAGTTAATTTGTATTATTATTATTAGTGTATATTTTTGAGGCCAGGGCTAAAATAGTGGACCTTTCAGTCTTAGCTGCTCTCTACACCACTGTCAAGGAATGATGAGATCTATTTATGGCAGCCCTCCTGCTTTTTGGGAGTTTCCTTGGGAAAACTCCCCGGGGTTTCCTTGAAGAAGCCTGCATGTGAAGGCTGAAGGGGAACTTTGTCAAAGGGAGCAAGTGTCCTATCATGGCCAACAAGATGAGATTGCAGTTTTTTGGCTGTACAAGCATGTAAGTACACAAGGCTGACAAGCCTTTTCCCTGTAGCATTGACCATGAGTTAACCAAGGATTAGGTGAACAAAAAGGAAAACCTTACATGTAGTCTCTTCTGAATTGAATTTTGTGCAGCTGAGCTATGGTTCACTGCCTGACCTTGTGTTTACAGGATTTCATTATATGAAAACATTACCCTTAGGAAAAGGTCTAATAGAATTTAATAGAGATTAATCCAGAGACCCTAACCAAATTACTCTAACAAACCTTAATCTGGAAGAATATTTTTTTCCCATGGATATTCTTGAACCAGAAGAATTCTGTGTATGGCACTGAAGAAAACTGTGCAGTATGAGCACTGCAGCTGTACGTGCTAACGTAGGAGGAGTGGCAGATTTGACACAGAATAATTAATGTCAGTTATCAGAATGTAACAAAGTACAGCTTTCAAATATTTATGTAAATAACTGTAACGTACTAAATAACGATAAATATTACAGTTCCTGATCTTGGGGCATAGAGCTGTAGTAACCTAGATATCTACACCTGATATTGTAGAAGGTAGTAATGGAAATTATCTAGGAAAATCAACTGGGCTTAAATAAATATTGGAATAAATATGAACTCAAAAAACTGCAATTTTGTAACTAAGCAATTAGGTTTTTTACACCATACTTGAAAAAATATTCTTTCTTGGTGTAGGTACCATGAGAAGTAGAAAGGGGCTGAAGAGAGAGATCTGATAATACTCTGCAGTCTTTACTGTGACATGCTATGTTGCATTATGTACACAGGTATCTTATGCAATATGCTCTCTTTAGCTATGTATTTCAATTTCAGTTGAATGTCAAAGAAAGATACGTTAAACTTTTTATAAATGTTTTTGTTAGTTAAGACATTCCTGTGATACATCTATCTATGTGCTGCAAAGTATAAATTGAATAAATTAACAGGGATGCCAAAATATATGAAAGACAGGATGTAACAATAACAAAGATGAATCGATAGATTAAGACAGCTTTAGTTAATTTTTAACGTAGCCAACTATACCCCCAGTATTAAATTCTAATATGTAGCTATGAAGAGGATCTAGAATAATTCTAGTGATAGCTGCCCTATATTCCAAAGAATCTTAAAATGCAAAAGTCAAGTTGCTGTTCATTAACTGACAGTAGGCAAGTGTTTTCACAGGGCAGCGTATAGGTGATAATATTAGATGCCTGAACGACAGAAAGTGATGGATCAATTAGTCTGTTTCTTGCCATCCCAAAGACAGAAAAAAAGGTAGTTTTGGCTTCATCTGCAGAGTATCACAGGTGTTCTCGGTGTTGGAGGACGAGAAACTTCCAGGGGTAATCTGGCAAGGGAGTGGTAGGAGTGAGATATTCCCTGATTCAGTGTGCTTCCTGATTCTGAGGCAGAGTGAGAGCAGTATGTTTCTTCTAACCTCACATCCAAAAGAGAGCAGGAAGCATTCCCCTGAGGTTTCTGGAAAAGAGACTTGTGAGATAGGTGTCCAGTTGTTGTCTGGTGCCTGAGTCTGGCCCTGCCTATACCCAGGGTTGCCACTGCACCCTCTTGAACCAAATCAATTTGCCAGAATCCCATCCTGGAAGGGCCAGATTTGCAGAATGGCACTAAGAAGATACAATCTCTTTTTCAGATCCAGTGGTAACAAACTAGATTGTTTCTCCTACAGCTGACGCATGTTTAGTGTGAATCTTGTTTATTTACAGCTGTGTTTTTGCTGTGTGTGTTTTCTTTTCTTTCAGCAAACCAGTGGGTAATACTGTAGAGAAGTAGGATATAAGAAATGGGATAATGTAGTGGAAGCATGAAAATACTAAATATTCCATGTGGCTGATAAAATGGCTGGCAAAGTCATGTTGTATAGAATTTAGAGAGGTTTTAAGGTTTTTTTAATAAGGAATATTGGATGCACCATTTTGATTGCTTTTTTATGAAAGTTACTTGGTCTAGTTATTAGGAATGCTTTATTCAGAAACTGTTCAGTTCTGCATGAACTCTCCAGCACAGTTTCTGAAGGCTAGGACTTGGAGAAGGGGAGTGCATTTTTCATTCAAATTGAGATACAAACCAAAACTACAAGGAAGTATATTCATAGCGCTCTTCTTAAACTGACAGTTACAATTTTATTTATTCTTTCAATGTATAAAAGATACAAAGACTCCTATGTGTAGGTGTTAACAGTTTTCATCAAATATCCTTTTCATTCTGTTTTAAGACAGATGGGTCAGTTTTGACCTTTTCACAGTTCTTGTTAGGATCTATTGTTCTGCCAACTTTGGCATGCGGATGCCCAGTTTATTATCAGAAGTCAAAAGGGACAACAGAATGTTTCTATCTCTGTTTTGTTTATAAAATTTTCAAACCAGCATTTTAACATTTTTGCACAACATGCTGATTTTAGAAGCTGATCGGGCTGTGTTCTGTTGCTTTTTGCACCTGGAAAGCAAAGCTAAGATGTTTGGGTTTTAAATATAGAAAACCAATACTATTTCCTAATTTTAATTAAACATGTAGATTACTGGCTTACATAATGCAAGGTTTTGTCTTGGCAAGTATCCTTGTCTTGTTTATATTGTCCAGTTACCTCACGTTGCAATACTGCTTCATTATTTAATGATCATCCTGCTTGAAGTTATTCATGTTTGGGGTGGAGGAGCATATCAGTTTCAAGATCTGTGTGATACGCTGTGCATAGTCATAGATAGACTTACTGTCAGCTGTCTCTGCCACAAGCACAAATTTATGCTTGATATTTTATTTCTCTGAATTACAGAGCACTTTTTTTTTTTGGTTATCAGTTCAGTATTTATGTCAATGCTTAATGGACTGGTCAATAGAAAAAGTTACATGAAGTAAAATAGTGCTTGTGTTTGTCCTCTTTCTGCCCAGCAATAGCAAAAATTGACAGCTGTCTCTGTCTACATTTCTTTTGGTACAGAACTCTTTGAAGAGATTGGAAGGTGTCTTTTGTGTCACTTGGCCTACCCTGCTATGCAATATACTTTTTACTTTGTGAATTACTCTCTAAACTTATCAGATGCTGAGGTTTTCTTGCTACATGGAGATACTAGCTCATAAAAAGTGAGTTAAAGTATGTTTTGTACATACTTTGTGATACCTTGTTTTGGAATGTGCCACAGGTAACAGTTAGGCTGTGTGTGTGGATCAGTTTTGCACGGATGGAGAGTGGTAGGAGAAAGATTGGTTCAAGGCATTAATTCTCTGCTGGTAAAATCTGCTGATCTCGAGAAAAGATCACGAGGCTGAAAAAAGTGTCTTTGAACGCATGCATTTATTAAATACTCTGTGTGCCCCTCAGTACTAAGGCAGCTAAACGAGTTAAATGTGAAACGCTGAAAGAATCTAGGTGGTTTTGTTAGGTGAGTGGGATATTCAGCATCTGTGAGAGTAAGGTTGTTATACTAATTCTCAAGGGGCTTACTAACCCTTACGGGACTAGTTGTGTGCGAATGCTGTGACCAGATAACTGTCACTATGAAGCACCTGACTCGAATTGTATTCATATTTCAGAACTGCGTGTCCAGGTTTTTCAAAGCAGCACCTGCTTTTGTTAGTGGAAGCCTAACCTTGTTTATCTTCATGGAGCACTCAGTGTGGGCAAAAGAAAGCACTCATGTCTTGATGAGAAACTTCTGTCTTTCACTTCAGATTGTTTCAGGACTTAAACTAATTAGCTCCTGTGCAAGCAAAGGAAATTCCTGCAAAATCAAGGTCAAATTATCTGTTTTACAAGTGATCTCAAAAAGAGTTAGTTCCTTAAGTGGATAAAAGCTCTGCAGTATTACACAGAATGAATAGCAGAAACACGATTTAAAGAAGCGGGTAGCAGTGACCCATTCTCTATATCCCTTTCCTCAAAAATGTGAGATCATCAATGATCTTTCTGCTGGAACACATGCTGCGTGTCAACCACAGTTCCTGAGGACTCTCTGTTCTTATTTTACATTTCCTCCCTCACACTCGGCAAAATCATTCTTCAACTCAAACTGAAGCTACTATAAGGCATATTTTAGGTTTCAAACATAGCATATTATTTAAAAGAACTACAGTTGTGAATATTTGTCTTGCTTTGACATTTGTAAAGGAGAAACAACTGACCTAGAAATTGATCCAGTGAAGATGGTACTGAATATCTTCTATCACATTTTCCTTTCACCGTTTGTGGCAGTGCTGAGGAGGGTTTTTCTACATGTTGCTGTATTTGACCTAACACAGATATTACCATGTAGGACACAAGTCCTTTATGAGCACACTTGTCATCTCTGTACATATATTGAAAAAGCACTGTGGTTATTTTAAAAGGGACGTTACTCAGAGATACATTTTAGGAAGAGTACGCATTGAGTGAGTTAATCAACAGATCTTATTGTTATCAGCCTCATTGTAATAATTTATAAACACAACAAAGAATTTCCTTTCCTCTTCGCTTAGCTAAATAGCTGAAGTTGTTCTTGAATTTGTGGTTAAGTAAACTCAACACCTGCCATTTTAGGCAGATATTCTTACTCAATATGTATGGATGCAGAACGGGAATTTTAAATCGATGCTATCAGGTTTAAATGTATACCTAGCATTTGTGGTATATGTATCAATGAAAAAAATCAGTTTCCTTCAGTCTTGCTTCCCATACTCAGTGTCAAACAAAACACTTAAAATTACTGGCTAAGTACTCTTCTTCACTCGGTGTTGACTCTGAGGACAATTACTTCGGTATTCCTTTTTAGTTGTCTCCTAAGTAACATTGTTTGAAATCTCTCTTGATTAGAAAAAACAAAGATTTGTGATGTAATTTGTGGACCCGAGAGTCCAGTTGAAATCCAGAAACTAGTCTCTGATCTTAAACCAATATTCTGGGAAAAAGTAAAAAGATGTCTTTGGTTATGCTCAGGTTATGGCAGCTGCCCTGTGTCTTGCTTCCTTCAGTGGATTTCTGCCTGTGAAATTATCAATGCTTCTCAGTTGTGCTGAAGAATCATATTTTCTTTCATCTGCAGCTATACTACTTCTCTACAACCAATGGAAAAAAATATAATATTATAAGCTCATTGTAGTTTTTGTCATTATCATTAGCAAATATCACTTGTGACAGCCATGCGCCTTCGTGTCTTCAGGGCACTAAAGTAATTACAGCTATCTTATCACAACTCTATGCTAAAATGTTATTCTACAGATGACTTTAGTGAAAGGTTTGTTATAACATACATAGCATTTCATGTATAACTGTACAATAAACCAACAATTTTATGCAACAAATTTTTAAATCAGAATCAGATTTTCCTTACATGTTAACTTACTTGACCACAATTTTCATATTAAATAAAGAATTTATTTCATTAATTCCTCTCTAAGGACCTCTAATGAAAGACAGTGTTCAATTGCTTGACCTACAGCTTGTGACCCTTTACAAGTTCTCAATTTATAGTTTTCTCACCTAATAAAAATAGTATTCACCAGGTTCAAGGAGTCTCTTCATTTTGTTATCCCAGAAATCAAAATGATTATAGCAGGAACAATGCATCAATTAGCTGCTGCTGCCATTTAATTAAATAGACTGGGTTTTATTTCTACCTGACTCTTGTTACAATTATATATTATTCAGAATGGCTGCTTACCTCATCTTTGGTGAAAGTATCTTTTGGAACTATTGATTGTTGCACATTTGCATTTGGGACTTTTATCTGAAATGTACTTGGTCTCTGTATTTCCTGCCAAACAGATCAATGGCAGTATGTAGCTATAGCTTGGTGTGTATGTATAATCTGTTGGTGGTTGTGTTTGGATTTTTCTTAAATAAACTGTTTCCGTTATAGGACTGGTTTTCCTATCGTTTTCCAACCTCTTCACTGTTTCTTAGCCTGCTTGGGATGCAGATCTCATGCCAAGCTAAGTGTTGTAAACTGAAGATTGTGTTGCCTGGAGCTCTGTCTTTATACTGCTTGGAGGAGTGGAAGATCCACGAAGTAGGGTTTGATTTAACAAGCTCATTCTAGTTTTGGAAGGTGTGCTTGATTCACGCAGGGTATGAGCCAAGCATTTTGCAAATTCTAGGAGGCAGAAGCTCATGGAAGGGTGCTGCACACCAGCCAGATGTGCTGCAGAGGCTCTGTGGTCATGGTTAATGCCCTTCTCAAAATAATTGCAGCTTCATAGCTCCTGATTCACAACTCTCTTGTTCTTGGTTGGATAAGCATACAGGCAAAATACATAGATATTTCCAGAGACACTCTCAGTCACTTTGTCAGTTACTTTTAGAATGTTGTGTCCCTAAAAAGGTATATGAATATATATGAAAGCCTGTTTGGTTTCCCTGCAGTGGTCCTTTACTCCCTGCAAATGCAGTGGCTCCAGCTCTGTCAGTCCTTTACTCCCTGCAAATGCAGTGGCTCCAGCTCTGTCACTTCACGTGCAATGCACATTAAAAAGACTTGCTGTCTTTTAGTCTTCTTAAGGACATGGAATCCACACTCTTCTCCAGAAACACTCAGATAGAAGCTCTATTATAAGCTGCTTTACGTGGCTTACTAACCTTTCTCTTTTAAGAAAGCTGATAGGACTGGTTTTAAGTATTTATATAGAAAATACTCAAAATTCACACAGGAGTTGTGCTTTTTGCCAGCAAAATTTCTGTCAGTGAATACAATTTTATTAGAAATTGTATTTGCTGAATGTTTGTAATAATGGTCCTGTGTACTGGTGATGATGGAGCAATGATGAGATAAATGAAAAAAATCACAGTTTTACAAGCTTGGTCAGTCTTCTTCATCGCTAGCCCTTAAGTAAGCAACTGTTTCATTGGCTGCATTTCTTTGAGAAGGAAAAAGTAAGTAACAAGTAAAAATGTCATAGAAGGATATTTTTTTCTAGCATTCCTGTCTTTTATAACACGTTTGTAAGATCTTTCAGGGCTAGAATTCGAATCAACATGGTAACTTTTGAACAGTTTTAGATTGCTGGCAGTGCATTGCCTCAGCTCTGTTACATGTACTTGAAATTTCTGCAATTTGCTTTTCTTAGCTGTGAAACTATCACCTTTGAAATCGACACGTGTGCCAAAATACAGATACTATGAAAATAACATAAGTGAAAACTTGCTGCTTAACTAAAAGGATGTTCTGGGCTACTTGCTTGCAATATAATAGATTTAAGAACCGACATTGGTTTGATTTAAAAAGTGGGGAGATAAAGTACTGATATGAAAATATTTTTTTAAAAAATACAGGGTTTTTTGTTTGTTTGTTTCTTTGTTTTTAACCTTAATATATTGCAGAGGCAAATGTAAGTATTTGGAAACAAGTCAACTTCCTAAAGTATGCATTGTAAGGCATGTTAAGTTTTAAACCTTCACTGCCACAATGGAGTGTAATCTCCTTGAAGTGGCACTTGGATGCAGAAGTTCAGACAATTGAAAGCATTTAAGGCTAATAAAAAATAGATAGCTATGCAATTCTAAATAAGAAATTGTGCTCTGAAAATTTCTGCTTGCTGACTCTGTAATCACATGCATAAAAAACAATTGCTTGAGATCATCGTGGGTTTTTTCACTTACAGGGAATACACATGATTAATGCTGCCATTTATAAATGTGAGACTGGATTGCTTTTAAGGAATAATTACCTACCTGTGCTTTTACATTTTTCTTTCAGTGTTACAGAATAATTTGTCATGAGGAATAATGAGACACTGCTCATTTTCCTCAAGTAAGTTGAATATTTGAAGTAAGTGGTAAATTACTTCATGCTGGGCCACATCAGAATTTCTTCCCTTCCCTCAGGCTCCATCTTTGCCTGTCAGCCCTCCAGAATATATACAAATGTCTAATCAGCAAATACGTAGTTGTGGAGATCCACTTGTGCGTTTCCTGCTGCAGTTAAAAATAAATATATAGTAAAATCCAATCAAAAAAGGTAAAAGCAGGATCTGACTATATTATTTTAGAAGTTTAACTATGTAAAAATCCTGTTTCAAAGTATCAGGCTCCAGTGACATCCTCGTTTCTATCTCCTGGTGGATTTTTGTTTGCTTTTCAAGACTGTATGTATGCATTAGATATCTAAGTGCTGGGCTTTAACCTCTAAGGCTGATGACCTACTGTTGTCCCCTGGGGTGAGGCTGGTGATGGAAGCTTGTCTTGCCCCAGTTTGCCTCTGGGAAATCCACTGGAAACTGCTGATACTTGTTCTTGTGGAATGGGCAGGGGAATTTGCAGTTGAGCCTGCACTTGGGTGGGAAGTAACGGGGACAGGGGAGGCATCAAGGAGCAATTTCTCCAGTGGTTGCTTCTGATGGTCGTGTTCTCACTCTGCATTGCTTTCCTTGCGCTGACTCTGACTAGTGGCAATCTGTGAAATCCAGAGTTAGGACAGCTGTGGATTGGACTAAGGATATAGATTTGGAAAAGCCCAAATTCACATACTAGCTTAATGTGCAGTATTCACAAATCTTTCTCAAGCTTGACAGCATTATTTTTTCATGTTCTTTTTTTGAGGTGTTTCTAAAATGACGTTGATTCTTGTTCATTCTATTCAGTGTATATGCCAGAAACTGATTTCATAGACCATTGTATGCTTTAAATGGCTTTAACCAGCCTCAAAATGTCTTTCAATCGTCAGGAACTGAAGAGATTTTCCTATCTGCCACTTACTGAATAAAGTTACTGTGGTAACTAAGTATGTAGTGATATAAACCTGATCTGGGAGTCTCTGGGAACAGGTAAAGATGTATTAAGGAGCTATACTCATGTTGGATAGTTTTATTAATCTAACTTTAATTTATGATTTTGTCCTACTTCTGAATGACTAAGAAAAACATCATAGTTAAGATGGAAATTATTTTTATTACCTAGTTAAACAAGTTACCATTTGGGTTTAAAATATAAAGAAAATGAAATTTCTTACATGACTAACTATGGTCTATACTGTTAATGTTGTGATAAATCAGAATTTATAATGGTATAATGGTCACATCTGCATGATACGCATTGCCACAGAGCAAATATTCATAGGAAAGAATTATTTTAAATTAGAATCTGATGAGTGTTTTTCTTGTTTGATTAATGCTGTTTTATCACTGTAGACAGCTCTGCAATCCAGAAACATTTGATCTATGACCAGAATGAGACCATTCCAAAGCATATGACGACTCCTAAGTTTTCCTTGCCCCCAGAAAAATGGCTTGTGTAACACACACTGTTAAATCGGCTTTCAGCTTCTGGCTGGATGACAAGCTTTAATCACATTTTCCCAGCCCTAGCTTGTGATCTGAATGACAGGGCAAGTGCAGACAAAGGTAAGACATGGAAGGAAGTTTTCTCAGCTGTCTCCCAAAATGCCCATTCTCACTGCAGTAATTAGCCGGAGCAGACTTCTGGGGTGCTGTTCATTCAGTGTCTCTGAGATTGTGCTAACTTCTTCAAAAGTAACCTCAGCTAAACTGCATGCTGAAATGTGTGTGAAACTTCTCTCTTCAGCATGGGTTTTGATCCTTACTTAGTCCATGGTTTGTTATAATACCTCTGTCCGTTCTCTGTTATGCTGTTTTCCCATGGATATCAACCTGAGGTATACCTAGAAAAAGACAGGGCACTCTACAACCAGGCATACTGTTTGATGAGTGGGAGACAAGAGCTTGGGGAAGAACGCTACAGAGAATATCTATTTTAAAATTTTGACAAAGCCCAAAGTTAGGTGTTTAGGCATCCCATATGGTGAACGGAGAATTAAATGCTATACTGATGTTGGTCTGAAGACTGCAAGTTTGCATATTGGAAACCTAAAATGAAAGGGAAGGTTTAAACGCTATGTCATTAATTTGTGCCTAGAAAATCACTAACAGCAGCAGTGTGCTGGGGTTCGAATAATTTATTATTGTTCAATATAGTCATCAGTCTGTCTAGACACCAGTATTCCTAGTTCAAAAAATATTTAGCCCTATAAGGGTGTAGATTTCACAAAAGGAGTTTACCATGTGCAGATTTATGTGGAAGCCTAAGCCCGTGCTCCAGATTCTTCATGTGTTTTCTTGATAATATCTTGAACTGTTATTTGCTGAAACTTCACCTCAGTGATGCCCAAGATATCCTCATGTGCACATGTGTTTCATTCAGAAACTGCTCTGATTTGTGAAGAAAACTAAAAGTCACAGACATGCTTTCTTCAAGGGCTTCTGAAAAAGTGTCTTTGAGTAGGTCTATGAACGATAGAATGACAGAAGAGCAAGGGTGAACTAAGTGCTGATTAAAGCTCAAATGCTCTAGCTTCTATGACTGGTGCTACAGAATACATTGTAAATGACTTTTAAAAAAAAATTAAATTTCAGGGTAGCAAATCAATACTTCCAGTTAAGTCAGGCATCACTTTTGGCTGAGTGACAAGTGTTAGGGCAATACATGAATAATCCTTTTCATGAGTAATTTCTAGGGCACATTGGTTTGATTACTTTTAAATTCAGTATATAATTATGAGTTGAATGCTACTGGAATTTTGATTTCTGCACAGAACAGGGGGAGACAAACTCTTTGTCCAAGAACATACCTATGAAACTATCAATGTTCAAACATAATGCATTTCATCAGCAGGAGACTAATAATTTTGGAAGATTGGTGTGTCTGTGCATGCACACATTATGTAGCTATGCCTGTACATATAGATTTAGCACTACTTCTTTGTAAGTGGGTTACATAGACCAATCTTTTGAGAAGACTTGTAGTATTAATTTGATGCACAAGGCACAAAGGAATGGGAAGTGGATACAAAGGTGTTTAAGGGTTGAGTGGCTAGGTGTAAGTATGTGAAATAGGAGAAAGTGAAGAAGTTCAGGTGTGGGAATTGTGCCTAAGAGGTAAAAAACTTAAGATGTCTGCTTATCTCTCATGCAGATATTGTGGATAGATATCTGCAGTGTTGCTGTGAGAAGCATCAGAATGAAGGAGTCTTGTAGCAGCAGGATGCTCTTCTTTTGGCTAGAGACTGCAGACTAGAGACTGAGTTTCTACACAGATTTTTGAAGGCCGCATTGCGGAGAGTAAGGACCTTTTGCTTCATTAATTGCAGTAGTTGCATACTCATCTCTCCACCCAAATCATGGTTTTGGGAACAGCTAAGCTTAGGGTATAACAGGGTATAGATTGGGGTATAAAGGACGTTGAAGAAGGTACCCCTGGGGTGAGAGGGATGGGGGAAAGAAGAAATTGAAAGCCCTGAAGAGGCGGTCGATGGGCTGTGCTTCTTTTCCTCCACCAAAGCCAGGGACAACTTTTTGGTAAGCAATTGCGATTTCACCTTTTGGTGAGAATACCTAAGAGGATATTTTGCGAGCATTATAGTTAGAGTCATGTATTAGTACTGTTGCAGCAAGTGCATTTATCAATGGGAATCCTGAACTCTCCATATATATCACTTTAATAAACTTTCTACTAGTTTCAACTTTGCAAAGTGTCTCGGTGAAAGCCCTTCAGGGCCTCTGACAGGCCAACGTTGACTCTGATATATGGTTATAGATATAATCCTTTAGGCGTAAACCATTGACCATAGTCTTAGTCTGGGACTGAGACTAGACTCCTCTCTGAGAAGGGGTTTAGAAAGGAGGTCCTTTCTGAACCTCGTGACTCAATGGGAGGGCCTCAGCCACACATCAGACTCATACCCTTCACATGACATCAGGAAAGAAACAAAGTCAAGNGAAGTCAGGGCAGAGCTATGCTTGCTCACCTCTGCACTGTTTGGTGTGCAACTCCCACACTTATGCATAGAAATAAAGCTGATAAAGCACAATGTGTTAGGACTATTACTAGGCAAGGTAACATCTCTTTCTGGTTATTTTTGTTTTTATTTAATAGCAAGAAAGCTTAGAGTGCTGGGTTTAAAGTTCAGTACATTGTATGTAAGACACTTGAGATCAGTACTTTGTTTCCTGTTAGATGCATGTTTGTTATTTCGGTCTTCCGTATATTTTGATAGTTCTGTGGAGAAATATAAATTGCTCAGAGGACACCGGAGAAGCTAACAGTGATATAGAGACCTTTCTTGACTTCAGTGCTAATACAGAGTATTTGGAAAAATCAATGGAGCTCGTCCAGGATATCAGTGAGCCTCTCGTCTGTATGATATCCTCCAGTGCTTTTTGAAAAGACAGAGCATGTGCTTGATCTCTAAAAGGCAGAGAATATTTTCAAATAGAAATGGAATGACTTTGTCTTGATAAGATTTCCAGCTGCCTATATAATATATTGCATTGGAATTCTATTTTTAAAACCACTTTTTTGCTTACTGCTATTTATGAAATCCCAGAGGAGTGACATTGAAATGCTTCTTAATTTTTGTTTTGTTCTGTTTTGTTTTTTAAATTTGGCCCTTAAATGTATTCTGATAAAAGGTGATATGGTATCCTTTACTGATCTATATTGTAGAGATTTTTTAAAAGTTAATTTTAATAATCTAGAAAATGGAACCAGGCAGCTTTTGAAAAATAGGTATTAATCTGTGTAGCTGTGTCATTCCAGTGACCTTCATTGCCTTTTTTAAAAAAAAAAAAAAAAGTAGTACCCATTTATGTGACTTTCTCCTATATTGGTTTACTTTCTGAAAAACAAATTGCACACACATAGGTACACATCTATTTCTTTCTCATTTGCCTTATGAAAAAAGTCCAGAAAGAGCTGTTATTGCACCTAATTCTTGTACGGTTTCTTTTATAGATTTGACTGAGACAAATGTTTATGTGAGAGGCTAACTTCAGTTTCTGTAGCTTCCTTCGCACAGTGAAAGTAGCAGCTACTTGAGTTGTTTTCATTATAATAATGGGTATTCCACTCCTTAGATTTTGTGGTTTTAATCACACACAGTAGAATTCCAAAATTTATTCTATCTAATTTAAGTTTTTAAAAAGAGAGCTTCGAGTTTATATTGCTTCAGTTATTACTTCTTAACAATATTTTCTCTTCTATTGGGTCACAGAACAGGAGAAAGGCTTTTATATCTGCAAACGGGTCATAAGCTATTTGTATCAGTCTGATAATCGCTTTAGGAAACTTTGTTTACACAGACTGCCAAGTCAGAATTCATAAAAAATTGTTACTAGACTGCACTCTTTCATTTAAAAGAATTTGAGATTTTATTTTCCAATAGTAATTTAATTTTTGACAAACTAACCTTATTCATCAGTTTTTTGCCCTGGGAGTCCTTTATCCTGTGTTATTACAAAAAGAAACAAATTTATTTTATATTCAAAAGCATATATTTCATTCAGATTATATGCAAATAAAAATGAATCAAGGGCTCACTCCCACTCCCCTGGAATAAATTAAGTATATATAATTGACTTTTAAAAAGGTAGGATTGCATTTAAAAAAAATAAATTCATAAAGCTGATTATCATGGGTTATTTTTAAATATGTTTTTTTGACCAACCATTCATTTTGTATTATTTTAAGATGAACAGTGTAGACACGGGGCAGAAAGAGGTTGAATCAAATTATGAAAGAGAATTTGATATCTAATTAAAATAAAGAAGTCTGAGGTGTTTTACTGTGAGATCACAGAATTGTTAACTTCAATATTCAATATAAGCAGGAGTATGAGCATGCTTAGTTAGAAAAATGGCTGAATTTGTGTATTTGTTTCACTAAATATATTTTAATTTTTTACACAATACAACCTCTAGTTGAAGATACCTTGAATTAAGAGACATTAGGTTTTGGGAAGTACACAGAAGAGTTTCTCTGTGTGTGTACCCAGCTCTCAGGATTTTCCAGTGGCCACTGTGGGGTGGTGGATTCAGTGGACCTCTGGCCTGCTTTGGTACATCTGTTCCTATGTGTGTGCTTAACTAAAAGACAAGGTCGAGTGGCTTCTGTTGTATGGAAGCACAAAAGGCCATGGTTGTCTTGGGCAGTGATAACACATAGAATGTGAGAATTCTCAGGTACCATTTCTGTCATTTTTGTGAGACCAGTACACAAGTGACATGTCAGCAGAACTTGTACTTCTCCAAACATGAAGGTGCTGCATTTTCTGCCATGATTTATTAAGGGCTTCGTATTTTATGTGAATCAGTTAAATGTAGACGCTTCTCCCAGCCGTGCTATCTTAGTAATTAAGACAAAATACTTGAGTGATACTGAGAATATACCTTGAAGAATTTAAATCATCAAATACAAGAAGCTTTTTAAACGTTGAGAACACTGATATACTTTTATGCCTGTGATCCACACTGAGTCCTTTCAAATGTCTTACTTGAGCATCATGAAAGTGAACATATTGAACTTGACTTAACAAGTGCCACCATGCCACAATATTCATCTTACACAGACTTGAGTTACAGGCAAATATTACCTTGAGGCTTATGTGTTCTACAAATCCTACGTGATCATGACATATATGTCAGAATTGAACTTCTGCAGTGCTGCCACCTTTCTTGACATATTCAGCCCTTTTTCTGATTTGTCTAACTGTTGTGGTGTACTTTGGAGAGCACATATGCGAAGAACAACACTGTATTTGTATTTTAATTATCTCCCTGAATATTTTTACAATTGCAAGTTGATGACATTAGTTATTCCATCTCCATACTAATCCCTATTTTAGTATAGCCCAGATCTTTAAATAAAACTGTCTGGCTTAGCAATGCTTATTAGTTTATGAGCATATGGATTTTTTTGTAAAATAGTGATACTTCGGATGGGATTCATTTCTTCATCCTATTTGGAACTTAAATGCTGAGCTTGTTCTTTTATAAAAATCCAACTCTCTGAAGTCAAAGTGAGCTACGGAAGTATTTGGCATTCTCTGGCCTTAGAGATATTTTAATCAGAAAAGTCCTTTTGAAGTCTCTGTTATCAAAGAAAATGGTCTTTTATATTGTCTTCCCTCCATACATAAATTTCCACTAGCGATCAATAGAGGAAAATTGCAAAGATCTTTCCAGTAGCATCCAAAGATGCTTTCCTTAGAAGCATCCTATTTTTAGTCCAGCACTGTTGGAAATGTTAAAATCAGGAGGTGACTGTCATAAAAATAAGAGGCCAGATCATTTTCAGGTTTGTGTAGCCTCTCAATATTAACTGTGACAAAAAAATACTAATAAAAAGCTCTTCAGTAATGTCTCTGTAATACAAACTCACTCCCCAATCCCTGTGAATTAATAATTTAATGCAGGCATCATAATTAGTTCAGATACAATTACAGGTGAACAACAGAGAACATATCTATGCAGAAGTTATTTTAGTTACTTAGTTTCAACCCTTTTTACTGGTGCTGTGCTCACCCTCTCCAGCTCTTCTGGGCCATAGGGTTGGAGGTTTCATGATGGTAGACAGTAAGTTGTGAACACATGAAGTCGAGAAATGTGCATGTCAAGGAATCATTCTTCCTCCCTTTAGGATCCACTGAGGATAGCTTTTTTTACATCACACACTTTCACACCTCCCTCTTTCTTCATTGGTCCCCAACTCTATATAAAATCCAGATTTACTGTATATATTGTCTTGTACTTACATTAGTTTTCTTTGCTTGCTTTGTTGTCCCTAAAACCAGATATGTCCAGGTCTATGTCTGGATGTCTTTGCGTGAATTCTTTATAGCTGTGGGATCTCCCACAGCTGTAGTGTGCCATCTTGTGTGTGTGTGTCCCCCATGTCCCAAGGCTGCTCCCTTGTGTTTCTCAGCACTGTCTCTCTTTGTCAGAGCCTTAAGTATCTCACCCTGGGCAGAATAACCACTTGTTACTGCTGAGTAATCCTGTGGTGGTTCCATATGGAGACATGCACGCGAGTAGTACGAATTAGCCTTTGTTGCCCGATCAGTTAGAGAAACTGCTCTTGCAGACAAGTAGAGGAAGGCTGCAGCAGGTCAAGAGAAGTTCAGACAGAGCAGATCTGACAGGGCTTGGTCCTGAGGCCTCGTGAATTTAATACAAAACTTCTTGTGGCCTATTTTTGGCTACTGCAATACTGTACTGCTGGGCTGTGCGGTTACAGGCTGTGTTGCCTTATATTTGTATTAGGCTCTAGCTTTTTCCCTGTATTTTCTGGAGATTTTGCAGTTGCTGTGTCCTTACTTCATAGTGAATCTTTTCTGCTGTGATAAATTCATTGAAAATTTATGTTTTATCTAGGCTTTTTTGAACATACATGATACGGAGAATGGAAACCTTTTCATTGGTAAGAAAAAACATTCCAGGTTCACTGTGAAAGCCTTGGACCACCAGGAATAAGGCTGGCTGTTTTACAAAAGATGTTAGAACAAATCAAATTAAATCAGGAAATCTAAGTTGGAAATCACATGGAGGTTATTGGCACCATCTTGTTCAGCTTGTACAGCTGCTGATCTCGGATTTCTCTCTTCCCTTGCAGTTACCTTGGCATGTAGGATAGAAGCTGAGCCTGAGACTCTGTTGCTGGCCCCACTACTCCACATCAGACTTCTGAAAAAGGAGGAGGGAAAAAGGATTTATTTTTAATGTCATTTTTCATGGCAGAAAATATTTTTTGTACACTTTGTAATGCTTGTGGGTAGCATGGTGAAGGTCAGAGGACAGCACTAACATATTAGATTGCTGTGAGTTACGGTGTAGGAAATGAAAAGAGGCTGCATGCCCAGGTAACTGCTAGTGCTCATCCTTGTTTCACATCTTCACAAGCCAGCGCTTAGGTGTCATCAGCCCATACACCGGGCAAAACTGCATTCAATGTCTGACAGAGATTATAATAGGAGGGCAGCATAAAAAGACCAGCTGGAACTGCTGTAGGAATTATGCTGGGGTTGCATTTGCACACCAATTCTGTAGGCAAAGAGAAGGGAAGGCACACATTCCGGTGTACTGAGAAGAATTTACAGCACACAAAACCTATTATATTCACAGAAGCACTTATGTTGAGCTTTGATTTTGCAGTCTCAGTGACCTATGCAGAGAATGGAAGAAGGTAAGCCTAAGAGAGGAAAGGATGAGCTTAGACTCCGTGCTTGGTTCATAAGTACTACTGCTGGGATTTACCAGTATCTGATCTTTAAAGTTAGGTACTTTATGTTTTCTTGGTCTGTCTCAATCTGTTTTACAGGTTTTTTTCTGTTGCTGACTAAAGGACTGACTAAAGGACTAATGGCTTTGAAATAAGCTGAAAGACTGTTAGTTTTACAGAACACAATAGTTCTTGTAAGGTTTTAATAATTTGCATAAAAATGTGTGGTATGTAATGTAAGTTACTACGTTTAGATTATAAGGAATTATTTAAGGGTTAAAAAAAATTGGAAGTAAAATTAATGATCTGACTAGAAACTATGGGAGATGGAAAACGTAATGTCCATGCTTAACTTACTATTTTGATGAAGGTAGATTCTAAAATCCTTCAAATTGGCGATCCAAGAGAGAGAAAACAATAGTTGAAGGGCTTGTTGACCTTCAGATTTAATCTAATTATGCCCTTAGATATACGCTTTAGTTTTAAATATTGATAGGTACCTGTTAATTTATAATGAAATAGCAGTGGCTTAAAAAACAAATCATAACTTTGTCTTATGCCAGAGAATATTGCTGAAATTAGGATTGCATAGTTTATAAAACTATGTTTTGATTTAGGACCAGTGGAAGGAAGCAGCATGAGTCTATAAGTTAGTATGCTATTCTCAGTCATCATGTTGGTTCTTTCCTTCTTGAGCACTTCTCCTTGCTGAAGTCAACTAAAGTTGACTGAAGTCAACTATTTACTTAAAGGAAGTTAAATTGGAGATAGAGTTGAAAATGCTAAATGTTTTTGTGCAGCCTTTCTTTCATCCATTACGTGAGTAATTGTGTCAGTGACACCTAAACAAGAAGCTCTGTACTGAGTAAACTCCCACATTTTCCCAGAAGCTTCAAACAGAAGACATTTATATAAGACTCGTGATCTGGTTCACTTTAAACTTCTCCTGCACTGGTAGCTTATTTCTGCTGAAGACAACCCCCTTTCCTGAAACTGTAAGAATGGATTGACATTTATTTTGTTTATTTAAAACTTTCCTCTATATATTGTGAAATAGCTTCAATTATGGAATCAAATGCTTTTTGCTTCTGTCATGTACTTCTCTTGCCTAGCTCTGTATAGTAATTCTGGTATTGTCTTCCTAAAACCGATTGTAAATGCTGGAGGACAAACATTATTGTGTCCAGTCCTGGACTCCCTGGTATAAAAAAGACAGGGATCTCCTGGAGGGAGTCCAGTGGAGGGCTACGAAGATGATTAAAGGCCTGGAGCATCCCCCCTACGAGGAAAGGCTGAATGAACTGGGGCTGTTCAGCCTTGAGAAGAGAAGACTGATTAATGTCTATAAATATCTTAAGTGTGGGACACAGGGAGAAATAGCCGGCCTCTTTTCAGTGGTCTGTGGAGACAGGACAAAGGACAATGGCCACAAGTTGGAGCACAGGAAGTTGGCACCAATATGCAGAAGAACTTTTTCACAGTGAGGGTGACAGAGCACTGGGACAGGCTGCCCAGGGGGGTTGTGGGGTCTCCTTCTCTGGGGATATTCAAGACCCGTCTGGATGCTTACCTGTGCGATCTGTCCTAAGGAACCTGCCTTGGCAGGGTGCTTGGACTTGATCTCCTGAGATCCATTCCAACCCCTACAATTCTGTGATTCTGCGATTTGTGGCCTTTTAGTTATGCTGAGGGAATCAGAACTGTTTGGAGCAATTTGCAGAAAACATTTTGACAAATGATGCTGGTGGTTGCTTCATTAGTGGGTTATCAGTATGTTAGGGCCAATTTAAAGTTATTAAGATGGCTAGAGATGCAGTATGGTAACTATATCCACGTTCACTTACGGACAGTAATGAAAAATCTTTATCTAGCAGGTGAAGCTTGCAAACACTTTTCCCCTGCCCTCTGCTATTTGAGAACAGCGAGGAATGACAAGAGTTGTGAGGAGTTTGCTGGCCTTTGGAGTGTGTGCTAATAGGACATTTATTTTATATTTGCTTTTTTCTTCGCAGTGCCTGTTCATTTGCACGCTGGGAATAAACTTCTGTGGTACCTGCTATCTGCAACAGCCAGCACGTTGCAGCTGCACTCTGGCTCTGGTCTGGGTCTCTGTATCAGAGAAGTCTTCACAGCTTCAGCTGGAGAACCAGGCTCTGTTTGAGCTGTGCAACAATTTTTCTTTCTCTGCATCAGGCATAGAGGGTGATAGGTGGTATGGATTTCATGAGTCTTTCTGGCTTTCTTAAAAATTTCTGCGCATTTTGGCGGAATGGTGGGAAACGAAATCAGGTTGAATGGGAAGGACTGTATGAGTACACAGAGAGAGAGAGTTAGATATAAAATATGGTTAGTTTTATCCAGAGTGTTATAATGAGATTACTTTTAAATTATTAAATTCTTTCTTATAAATAAGAAGGTGATATGATTCCCATTTTTAAAGGAAATACACTGAGCCACAGGGATTGTAATCAATTTACCTATAGTGAAATAATGGCAAATTGGAGAATGGTATTTTGCTGCTTCAGTGCAGGTATAATTTTATATTGGATCCTCTTTTACCTTCTTCGGCTGTTCAAAATGCTAACCTTTTAACTTGTGGGTCTTCTGTTACCTTTGTGTTTTAAAACCAGGTTCAGCTCAAACCGAACCGGTGTAGCGTCCTGGGTCCTGCAGTTCTTACTGAGCACCTGAAATACTGGAAGACAGCGTGCTGTTTCTATGAAACCAGGGATGAGAAATGCAAGTTTGGATTGAGTAAGCACTATTTAAGCTAAATTAATAGCCTTTAAAAATAACAAAATAGCTTAGGTTTCTTCTCTCTTGTATTATACGTGATCAGAAAAGTTTCTTGTTAAAGTGTGACAGTGCTTTATATTGCCAGTACATAAAACCTCCATGGTTATTATACAAAAAGAAAAAGCAAATGACAGTTGGTGTCAACACTAAACAGCTTAGGGCAAACTATTTTCTCAATACGTATGTAATTTAATTGAAATGCAATATTTCATGAATATTAGAAAGTAAGGCTTTATTAAAAATGGCAAGGAAAGTGAAAGCATGACTGTTTAGAGTAACAAGCAGCACAAATTTATTCATTCAATGCATCACTGAATTATTTAAAACTCGGCTTAAGCACAAGGTCATGGAATAATTTTGGCAAGTACGCACTTTTGCATGATGCATTTCCATAATTCCACTGCATCTATAAAGTTAATCACAGCTTTGGCATGCAAGCCTGCTTCATGTACTAAGCTGAGCCAGAAAAAGGCTCTGAATTAAAACCTAGGAACAAACCAAACTCCTGACACTACAAATGATTTGTGATAGTTTAGAGCAGATGTGAGCTCCATAATACAAGCAATTTTTACAAATATTTCATTTACTAATATCCCATATTTACTTGCAATACATATTTACAAGTGAAAACATGACTCTTATCTGTAGACGTATCAAAATTTATGTGTGCGCACGCTTACATTCAGATGTCATCGGTGTTCTTGAGAACATACTCTTTCTGTAAGGAGTGAGAACTACTGAAAGGTGTTCTTTGGACTGCTGGGTGAGAGAGTGGTTGAGCTACCCTTGGAAAAACGCCATGGAAATTGAGCTGAGTTTGTAAGATGAGAACTAGTATTTAGCTGTCCTGACTCTGGACTGACTGCTAACAACTCCCTGCTAACTACTAAACTGGAGAGGCTTAATGCATGTGGTTTTCAAAATTGCATTGTCATTTCTAGGCTACAGGTAGGACAGATTGATATGTGTTAATTGCATAAGGCTTAAGGCTCCTTCCCAGGGTGTATTTAAGATTCTAAGACAAAATTTGAGGTATTTTGAATTTTGCAAAAGAGTTTGTGCACCCAGGATTTTGCATCCCACTAACTGCCCCCCTGTCAGTTAGTAAAGATGTTGACGGGTTGAGTAGGTGTCAGGGGACTCCCATAGAGATCATGCAATACCAGTTTGAAGATAATCTGTTCTATACTAATTCTGATATAGGGATAATTTAGAATGTCTCCTACAGTGTTTAAATGATTGCTGCTAAAGCTTAAGAGACTGCTGTTACTGCAGTCCTTACCAAATAATTTTTATAGTTCCAGACTAGCTTTTCAGCAGCTTGTCTGCATATGGTGCCTATGGCTATCAAATAATTGGCAGGCATGCAGTACCACTTGCAGAGGTACCATAGAAATTGCCACTACAGAAACCTGTATGCATGAGATGTGGTAGATACTGCAGCTGTAGAACTGCCTTTACAAACGTGACTCTAAATTAGGCAGAGGACCGCCTAATAGTAGAAACAATAATCTAGACACAGTGATACATTTCTCTTTCCATGTTTTGAAAGAACCATATGCCAGCTGGGAATTGCTGGACTTCCTTGGTGTGTTCTTTATACTGCCTACACACACACACAATGTTACGTATCAACCAGCCTTTCAAACCAGAGCACATTTTTCCTTTGAAGGTTTGTTGGACCTAATTTTCATATTAGATAATTTGCTCAATTTATGTATTGTGCAGCTCAGTTTTTTCCAAATTAGTCTTGAAATAGATGTAATTTATCTCAATATGCTCTCAGACCAGTGCACAAGTGACATGAAAGATACAGTGTCTATATTTTGAATCTGTGCATTACGCTGAGTATATTTTTTCAGCACCTTTCATCTTAAGAATTGTATTGTTTTCCAAGAAGAATGCAACATTTAAAGCAATTATTTTAAAAGAGTATCCTGGTTTTATATAGGTTATTTGCAATTTGGTTGACTTCCAAAAAATTCCCAGTTCTATTTTTCAAAACACAGAGATTTTAATCTTGCTTCTGTTCTTAAAGCAGGTCTGTATGTAGCAATCAGTGAGTTTCTGCTGACTTGATGCATATAGATAACTTTTCCAATCACTATGCTGCCTTTAAGAGAAATTGCTTTATAAATTGTTTTGGACCTTTCTGATTAATAACAAAAATCGATGAGTTTTTTATTATGTTGTGTTTGTAGATACTGAAAACTGTATTATAAGTTGCAAGTGTGTTAATATTGTAAATTGCTATAAATCAATTCTTGAAAAAATTAACATCCTAGACATTGATGTAAGTTTCCTCATGTTGTTAAATCTTAACATAGTTTTCTTACTGGAGGAAAAAAAGCAGGAAAAATACTAGAAGGTTAAGATCATTTTAAAAGTATTTATTGATAATAATGCGGAGGCATTTCTTCCAGATTTTTGCATCTACTGAACAATGTCACTCAAGAAAATAGACACATTAGAGAATAACTCTGAGTTCGATGTGCGCACTTCATTATGTAATTTCATATCACTATAAACTTGTCATCTGTTCAAAACTGAAATAGAAATTGCTTGAGTACAGTTAAAAGAATTTGCCATTTTGTTTGGTTAAAAGAATTTGTCTGCAGAGAACTGATTCATATTCATCAGTTTATAATTGCAGTTCTGCACACGACAAGTTGAAAAATGACTTTTAACCCCACTAATGACTATATATGTGTAAGCAGAAAAGATACATCCCAATGATTGAAAGGCTTTTTAAAAATATTTTAAGGACAACATGTTACCAGTTGGACCCTGCATTACATGCTCAGTGCCACGAACTTCTTTTCATAAGCCAGTAGGACTGGCTGTGTTAGAGCCTGCTGCAGAGTTCCTGCAAGAAGAGGTATCTTGGATGTCAGCAGCCTGAGAGGTAAAATCAGATTTACTGTTAAGTCTTGAGAAAATGATGCTTGAGGAACGTAGTTTATCACTGGATCAGGACTGGAGTTTGTGGTGTTACTGTACCCACCTTAGACTTCTGCTGTTGGATTGGTGCAGGAGCACACTTTTGAGGAAAATCTCCCAGTCACCTCAGTTGCTGTGCTTTGGCCACTGCGACCTGAACTGGATTGCTTTTGGGTGAAGTTAGGCTAGAAGTTTCATGGTCACTATGACCTGAATTAGATGTCTTTTTGATGAAGACAAACCAGAAGGTAACTCTTGTGGCCACATTGATGTATGAGAAGGTGGCTTTGGGGGAAAGAAAAGAAATAAATCTTTGATTTTTAGTTTCTAATTTTAACAGGGGAGCTAAGAAAAACAACCTGTATAATTGAAAACAGATTAGCAGTCCAAAGAGTATCGTTAGAGCTTGGAAACAGCACTAGCACAATTTTCACTAGCAACTAATAATGTCTTAAAAATGTCAAAAGTGTAACTCTGTCAGATCTTGGGGATGTTTAAGTGGAGGTGACCTTCTGCCTAAATCTGTGATCAGCTTACTGGGGATGATAGCTAAGCACTTTATGTATACAGTTCCACATTATGATAAACAATAATATTCAGTAAGATAATATCCATGTAATTATTTTCTTTTTTCTCCCCATCAATCTAATCAAAACATCAGCATTTCCAGAGTGCTTGGCATTGTTATTTTAAGTACCATGGTCACAATAATTAATCCGTTTATTGTATCATCTCTTACTGGGTTATAACACATGAATAATAATTACAGAAATTGAATGTAAAAAAAAGAAAAGGCTGTTTAAAAACTGCACTTAATAGTGCAAGAGAAAGCTCACCCAAATTCTATGGAACATAAAATGGGTCAGTTTTGATGTATCTTTAACTGCATTACATTATCAGCCTTATTTGTTGGCGTTTTAAAATACTAATTTGGAGCTTTATGAGAGGACAGCAGACGACTTCTGTTTGTCTTCAGCCTAACAGCTTGTTGTTGACTTTCTCTATTCATTTAGGTCTAAGTACAAAGAAACTGTCACTCTGATGTGACATTTTGACTCCAGATGTTAGAAAAACATAGCAAATTATGCCTACCAAACATGCAGTCTTTGCTGTCACAAGCTATGCATTGTCTTAAGACAGACTCTTTTAACTGTATGGGTTCCAATGGGAAATCTCACTGCAAAGACAGCTGTGTAAGACTCTAATATATAAATCATGTATTATCTGATTTTATTGCCCTTTTCACTCATGAGTCCTGCAAGCCAGACAGTTCACAAGAAAGGGACCACAAAAAGATCTAAAAAGATTATGTAGTTTTTCTAAATTACTCTTTGGCTGTGCTTAAGGGAATATGTCCTGTCCTTAAGCAACTAGCTTGATGTCATTCCCCAAAGATTCTGCTAAAGTGGTTCTTGTGTGACATAACAGATAATAGTGTTGGGGTTTTGAGATGCCTGTTCTCACCCATAATTTAAGTAGTCTTAGGAGGAGCACAAGCTCTGCTAATTTTGTATTTGGTGGAAGCCTCTCTTTAAAGGTGAGTCACAAACAGCCCACCTACTCAATCTCAGATCATATCCCCAGCTATTTATGCATGTGTCTTCCTAACAATAATTCCCACTGAAGCAATTAACCCAGATAACTACCCTCCAGAATCAAAGTTGTGTTTGTTGGCTCCATTTCTCTCCTTTTCCAGACTCTGCAGATCCCTAGAGAAGAGCAAGAGGCAAAGGAAAAGAATAATAGGGCTAGACTCAGAGGAGAAGTCATCGTTTTCCTTCAGAACCAAACTTTAGGTGAAAAGAATACTACGGCCTTTTCTGCTGAATTTTCTACATAGCCTGTGCTCAGCTACAGGTCGTATGAGCAGGCTATTGATCGCACAGGTCTGTGAAAACTGTCACTGCTTTGAAGAGAATGTGATGCTGGGGCAAGAGCCACTGTAGGCAACTTCGATCTCAGACTCCTGGAAAATTTGTTCCTTTGGGTACAGAATTTCTGCCTCCTTGGCCACAGAAGAGAAGTTTTTCCCCAGAAGGGTTATGTTTCTTAATATTCCTTCACATGCTTTTACAGGAAGAGAAAATCTGAGCCTTGTCCACAGAGCTGCCATTCCTGCAAATAATGACCCAGTGGTGTAAAGAAGTGAAGTTGTGAAATACGGGTAACTCCTGGGGGGAGTGTGGAGACATGGATGCCTTCAACACCACTGCTGATGGATGATGGGCAGTATCATGGACTTCACTGCATCATCTGAAGAATGTTCCTGTAAAAGGTTGTAATTGGCTTGTTCAACTGCAGAACGGATCCAAGATGTGATTTCAGTGTATCAGATGCAATGCAGTTCTCAGGCTGTGTGCGCTTTAAATATGACATTTAGGGTGTGAATGCTGCTATATTTATTTCTGCAACAAAATCCTACACACTAGTGAAAACAAGCAATTGATTTTATGGTCTTGTGCCAACACAGAGTTGTTTCTCTGTGCGTAGGTTTGTTGTACTCAGTGAAATGAAGAAAAACTGTTCATCTTAAATGCCTCTCCAGACATTCTGAGGCTACAGATATTTCTGTGAGATAAAATATAACAGAAAACGAACAGGGCTAAAGGGTGGTCTTGCTTGTTAAAATGTTATGGAAGATTAAGCTGTGAAAATGCTTTCTGTGACCTTGCTCTATGAATAAAACACTGCTTGTTCCACTGGTGGGTGAAATTAGAAAATACAGAACAAAGGGAAATGACAGCTATCAGTTCTTATGAAGTTGTATCCCCATTGCAAGCTCTGTGGGACAGAGTGTAACCCATGCTATCCAAATGAAGACCATTTCAATTCTGATGACCAATATGGATATGCAAATATGCTAAATACAAACCTTCCCACGACAGTAAAGTATGTTTACTTTGGAGAGTAGCAGACGTCCCATTTTTACAACTCCTTTTTTATCATTTGCATGTTGAAGGCCCTACATCATACTTATTTTGGTTACTTTTTCCTTTAAAAACAGACAGTTTTCTCCACTAGCATGTCAATGACATTGCTTCAGTCAGCAAGATTTCAGATTCCCATTACTGATCTTCTTCCTTCCCTAGAGATTACGTCCTCCTTGGCACTGCTAGTCTCTGTTCATGGCTCCCCATTAGGCACTCTGTTGTGCTACCACTAGGCCATGATTCTAGTTGGCATACGCTCTTTTTACTCTCCATAATATGGATTTTATGTCATTATAACGTATTAGTGCTCTTAATATCTTTACCTTTCTAAATAGCTAAGCTGGCAGATTGTTCAGTGAATTGGTTTACAACTTGCTTCCTTGATGGGAGTTGGATACTCTCAAGAGCCACATAAAAAGAAAATGTGTTTAAATGTTGTGGGCACCCCAGTGGCTGCTGCAGAACAGTGAAGAAATGCAAAGAAATGAAGTTAGCATTTACTTTGCCTTACATGCAGTTTACATGTCTAACTCCATTTATGGCTAATGAAGGTGACTGCATATCTATATTTTATGTGAAAGTGTTGAACAGATGTACTGCAGGTTCATATTATATTCTAATAACCTTGAGGTGTAATTGTCTTTTAAGTGACAATTACTTTTTAATGGCTATTGTGTTATTCCTCTGTGGCCTGTCTTACTTTTGTGTATAAGCTGTATTTGTAAGGTACAAACTAATATTATTACATCAGCAACCACCACAGATCAAGGAACCCTAGACTTTCACAAAATACCTGAGTTCTCTCCTTGCTCTGCTCTGTATAAAAAAGTGAATCAGAGAGAAGTGATGAAAGGGTATTTCTTCTCAAACAATCTGCCTACTTCTTTCTGTTTGAAATAATACTTTATCAGAGACTGCATTCCTATTTGTTTTACCTACAATGTTGGAGTATTAAAAATATCTAAGGGTTTCTCTGTCACCAAATTATTGTACTTTGTTAATAAACAGTATTGCTCCAAATCCAACATTTTTATTATACCTAAAGCTAAGTTCTCCTGCAGAATCTGCGGGTTAAAGCTGATTGACCTTCTGAACCAGAATTATTTTTTCAGCTCTCTCCTTTGTCAGGAAATGGTTTCAAATAGCTGGGATAGTCCTCCATAAACTTGGATAGATTTTCTAAATATCATTTGTTCAGGGCATTATAAATTTATGCAGCCTAATGTACTGTAGATCAGTTAGCTAGATATTTGGATATATTTTCTATATCAATAATGATGTCATCCCGTGTGGTACCTAAAAGATGTCTGATGCATTTCCCATAGGAATTAAAGAAAAAAGCCTATCAACAGTCATAGGAAGGAAAATATGATGCCTGTTTTTAAAAAATAGCACTTGAAAATCCACTGAAAGTGTGAAAGTAGAATTTTTTTTATGCTTAGGTTCTTTATAAATTTAAATAATCTTTGGGATTATGCAGCCTTGATGACAGCATTGTGAAAAATGGGTTTCTTCAACAACTTTCAACGTTTCTGTCCCGCAAATATGATTAACAGGACACCCTGTAAGGAAGATTCAAGTGACTTTGACAGCAGGACTAAATCCTGAGGTGTTTCTGGCCAAATGTTAGACAACCATGGAAGGGATTGAGCAATTCTTAAACTAGACCACTCTCGTAATGCATCTGTAAAAGCTCCTTTTGCCCAGTATGTCCTCAAATAGAAAACTGCAGAGTAAGGAATTTAGCACTACATAGAAGTCAACTTTACTAATAAAGTCTTTTCTAATCTTTCCTTTTCCTTCCCACACGTTATGATATTCAAGGAGCCCAAGATTTTGTTTTGCCTTTCAAAGACTTTAACAGAGTAAAATACTCGTACAGATGCCAGAAAATTTCTTGCAGGTGCTGTGGCATGGGTAGAATATATCCTCCTGGAGTTTTTCATTAGAGCTTTTCATCAGACTTCATACTTTCATCTTGAAATTACATTTCCAAATATTGGCTGCATCATTTGCAGGAAAAAGAGTTATAAATATCTATTGCAATTTTAGGGTTTTTTTTTTTTTACCAGCAGTCATGTCTGGGTGAAGATAGAGGCAAGTATCACAGAATTAGAGAATGTTTTGGCTTGAAAGCAAACTTTAAAGATCACCTAGTTCCAACCCTCCCTGCAATGGGCAAAGATACCCTCTGCTAGGCCAGGTTCCCAAGAACCCCAACCAGCCTGTCTTTGAACACTGCCAAGGAGGGGGCTTCCATAACTTCCATGGGCGACCTGCACCAGTGCCCCACCACCCTCACACTGGAAAATTTCGTCCTTATATCTAATCTCAATCTCCCCTCTTTCAGTTTAAGGTCATCACCTCTTGTCCTATCACTCCATGCCCTTGTAAACAGTCCCTCTCCAGCTTTCCTGTGGGCCCCTTCAGGTACTGAAAGGCTGTCTCCCCAGAACCTTCCCCTGGCTGAATCACCTCAACTCTCTCAGCCTGTCTTCATAGGAGAGGTGCTCCAGCCCCCTGATCATGTTTGTGGCTTACTCTGGGCTCACTCCAATAGCTTTATGTCCTTTTCATGTTTGGGTCTCCAGAGCTGGACATAGTACTCCAGGTGAGGTCTGACAAGAGCAGAGGAGAAGCTCAAGATGCTGTTCAGGCTCTTTTGATGCTGGCCAGGAGGTGGGCTGCAGGTGCACATTCTCAGCAACTAACACGTCCAAGTCCTTCTCAGAGCTGTTTTCAGTCCATTTTGTTCCCAGCCTGTAGTGGTGCTTTGGATTGCCCCAACACACATGCAGGACCTTGTACTTGGCTTTGTTGAACTTCAGGAGATTCACATGGGCCCACTTCTCAACAAAATAAATTCTACTTCTCACAGAATTTTTGAAAGATTTTTGTATATGTAATAATAATTAATTTGGAATATATTATCTTGATACTTTTTACGTTTTATGAATTTTATATCATAAGGACAAAAAAGGATCTGTATCCTACTGAGATAAGACCATGCTGCCTTTTTTCCATTTTGTTTTGTTTCATGATTTAGAACGATTGATCTTGAGAATGTGTTTGAGGAATCCGTCAATTTTAATCTTGTATTCAGCTGGAGAAGTCAACTGTATACTGTTTCCTTGAATAAATCCACTGGATTGTCTGGATTCATGGAACACTGAGTCAGAAGGAACTGATTTTTGTGCCCCAAGACTGAAAGTGTAGAAGCTTGGTAAGCTATTTTCCACCTAATACAAGAAAAGTAAAATCTGTGTGTCGTAATACTTAGTTGAAGCTGGTATGAATCATGTATGAACATAGTTGCCTGATCTAACACTCAACATGAGCAGCAATTTCTTTTCCCTCTACTTTCAATATCTCTGTGTGTTCACAGGCTTTATGTGGTAAGAATAGTGTGTTAATTATTTTATTTTTATTTATTTTATCTGGAAGCAAGTGAGAGTTGATGCCCTGTATTTTCTTCCCATTAGCCAAAAATGTATGCTGCCTTTTTACATTCTGGTACTATGAGAGGCATTGGAGAGAAAGCAGTAGGAAAGGCCCATGTTTAACTGTAGAACCCTGGATTCCTATTTAATTCTGGTATTTGATAAATATTGTAATGGCTGTTACTCATTAAAAATAGAATATTGCAGGAGTCTAAAAATAAAATATTACTTTGATTAGCATTTTTTGATAATTTGGAAATATGGATAATTTACAGTATCACTTAAATTCTTTCAAATTATCCAAAAGGCTCCAGGCATTGTTGTGGAATTACCGGAAATTACAAATTCTGGAAAGTTTTCAAGTTACACAGATATAAAAATGCTGAAATGTTTTCTTCTCCATTTATATCCACGTGAAACTTTGATATGTTTATGCCATATACATGCTATTCTAGTTCCTAAATGATCATTAACTTTCTACAGGAATGTTTTTGAAGTTAAAGCTGTCAACTGTAAGCTCTCTTAGTAGCGATTAAAACTACCTATTCGTTCTAGGATGTTTAAAATGCGGTACAATTCACATAGCTGTGCTTAGCAGGATAGTTTGTAAGAAGCTAGACGTGACTGGGAAGATGAACAGATTGCTGTTGTGATGTCTGACCAGGTGGAATTCTCTGTTCTTTTCCAAGAAATTACACTCTGCAGAAAATGAAGAGACAATACTGATAAATAATAGAAGCTGGGGAACAGAACTGGGTGCTGTTTTCAGAGCACTTCTAGAGCTAGGAGAAGGGAAGGCAACCCTAGATACGTGTTGAAAATTGATGAAAGATGATGCCAGGTGTTTTCATGCCTCCACATACAGGGGGGTTTGGGGTGGGTGGGGGGGCATGGAGCACCTTTGTCTGTCATTTCTTTATTACCAATAAATTACAGAAACAGTCACCAGCTCTGTGGTTGGCTGCCATTTCAGCTCTGTGCTGCAATGGAGAGCTGCAAACATGAGGATTTCACTGCCATTCTCAGTGGGACAGGAATTGAGGGGAAATTTGAGTGTCAGAGCTCTTAAGCTCTTCCTGTGCATCCCCACATGCCACTGAAATGCTAGGTGAGTGCCATAAAACTTGCCTTACTGATGACTGGTCTTGGTCAGAAACTTTGAGACAGAAGGGGAAAAAAACCCCCTCAAGATAATTTGCTGCTGCTTTCCCTCAGCAAGTTTGTACTCCTAAGGAGGAAGATAAATCAGGGTGCTAACTTCTGTCTTCTACCAGTTTAAGATATACTTTGTAATCTCTTAATCTGAAGGCGGAAAGCTATATAATTTAAGATGCCAACCAGAGGTACCACAGGGAACTCATCAAAGGACTTCATGGGAAGTCAAAAAGAAATTAATTTTTCCTAGTGGCCAATGCTCAGAATGATAAATTCAAAAGAGAAAATGACGTAAAAACATAATTAGTGAAGCTTCAAGATCAGAAGAAAACAAGAAGACTGGAAATAACTTGAGGCTGCCTAAGGCAACAATTAAAAACAATCAGACAAAAAATATTCACGGAAAGGTGAAGTATAACTCCAATTCACTGAGACAAACAGTTAAATTAATCTATTTCCTGAGGTAGGCATCAGAATAGCATCTCTATTTTGAACATCCTTTGAGGTTTTGCTTCTAAATGATCAAGCTGTTCTAAGCACAGTCAGAATATGGTAAAAGTCATGTGTGATAAGTATCATATCACCGTTCAGAATGCTATAGTAAAATTAAGACTGAAAGATCAAAATCAATCCAAAAAATACCAGCAAGAAAATAAGAGAGGGCAATAGCAAACTGCTTTTACTCAGTAGACACATGTATTTGGAAGATCTGAACCCCCCAGTACACGCAGGTTACAAATTCTTGCCTTATAATCTGTATCTTCAGTTGTTGCTGCGTATAGTAAAAAACCCTCAACTGATTAGTAGAAGTATGAAGAAAATTTTTTGCCTGTCGCGCTGATGTTCCGTTACTTTAGAACTGATACCATTCTGTGCCAAAAACAAAGCTCTTTAAATTTCATCATACAAAAGTGCTGTTAAATTGAGGCAAATGTATGAGATTTCAAGTTAATAAGTTTTTCTCTTAGCTAAATATTTTTTCTAATGGAAGGAATGTTAGATTTGCCAGGTCCAGTTATGAGTTTAAAGCTTAAACTCTTAGAAGTATTTGACATGTAGAAGGTGCAAGCCGTTTCAAAAAAACTCTAATGACTTGACACCATAGCCAAAAGCATGCAACAAGTAAAAGTGAAGGTAACAGCTGGTTTTTTAAAAAAGGGAGTAAACTGGGAAACTCTTCTTTACAAACCAAATTGGCAAATTCCTTTTTAAGTGCCACATTCCAGTGAAAGCATAATTTCGTCCTCGCTTTAATTAGGCTAATCAAGATAATGGTTAATTAATTGCTTAGAACTCGATGGTAGGTCGGAGTTGCAAATAACTCTTTACTATTTAAACAGTTGGATTGTTAGATCTCATTTTAGGTGTCTAGGACAAAGATATCCCAGACCGGCTCCACCCTACACAATGAAGTCCTTGATCTCCCTGTTTTGTTTTCAAAGGGAAAGTTTAATTGAAGTTAACAATTCTTCATATACATGCATGTTCCTCTCTGTAAACCCAGTTTTTCAGTTCCAGAGACATACCCATTTAAATACAGCATTAGTGATACTCAAACTAAGATTAATTATTGCTCCTCCTTTGTTTTAAGGAGTTTTAGGAAAAAAAGAACAGTTCAAAATGTTTCTACTGACATAGGAAAATAACATTTTTGAACTCTAAATTTTTCCCTGTAGGAAATGCAACTAAGTCAATACATTTCATACTATGGAATAAAGCTAATAGTTCATGAAAAATAAAATTTTTTAGAATTAATTTTCATCTGAATACAATACAGGAGAAACACATGTGCTCTGAAAGAAAGCAGTTTTATTTCCCTTGGAGAATATTTGGCATATCTGTTCCTTTCCTAATACCTGCCGAGCCATGAGTTTGTATGTTATGATGTGAGATAGTGTACCTTATCAAATTAATACCAATCCTACAGTTCAAAGCTCATTGGAAAGCTTAACCTCTATGCAGACAAACAATCAACTACAAAGGGCCTTTGCCTATGTGAATATAATTGCATGATCAAGTCTTAAGATGTTTTTCCCCTCCTATAAAGCATGATGATTACTTAAAACTCTTCTAAAGAAAGAGTGGAGGTAGAAGGGGAAAAAAGGGAAAAGACATTGCATGGTCTTCCAAAGTAATCAGGAAGAGCAGCTGAAACAAGGATGAGAGACTGCTCATGTTGCACAGATGTTTGTTTTCCTTTGAAAGCAAGCAGTACTTTGTGGGTTTTAGTCATAAGTAGATTAAAAGTCTAGCTCCAACTTGCTTCAGAAATATGTAGAACGGTATTTTTAGCTAACTCAGAAAACATCTTGGTTTGTTTTGGGTTTTTTTAATTTATTTTACACCGTATGTGTTTACATTAGAATGTTAGTTTTATATTATTTTGCAATTTATAAAGTGGTTTTGGTTTTTTTTTTAGCCTGCAGCATAAAGAGAAATCTTTTGCTTACATGTTGTTTCTTATCAGACATAACTGCTCTTGGAGTAGCTGAAAGAGAAAATGAAATGGTAAACAAAGGCCAAAACCTTGCTCTCTCAGTATATCATATTACCAGGAGATGAGCAATTACATCTTTCTATCCTAATTGAGAGCCATACTACTAGATGGGATTAGAATATGGTCAAAGCAACGCAGATGTCAAAATATAGATAGCTACCTCCAGTTTATATAATGAAGTCCATTTTTGACAGTAACCAGACAAAACCCACAATTCTTCTGTAGATCTGGCATCATAATTGCGAGCCCTTCAGTGTTGATGTCACTGGTATCTTAGTGTAGCTGAAATAAGTTTATATGAGTGTGTCTGAGGAGTTTAAAATGCTGTTCCTTGTCCTGAACAATTTAGCTTTTTGTCTACTTTGTTTCATACTTGCCTTTCAAATATTTATGGAGGCAAGTTGTTAGAACTGTGAAAATATCCAACACTTTATTTGGACAATGCCCTTAATAACATGCTTTAACATTTGGTCAGCCCTGAAGTGGTCAGGCAGTTGGACTAGATGATCTTTGTAGGTCCCTTCCAACTGGAATATTGTATTCTAGTAGACACCCAGTGATAAAAATAGAAATTGCAACCTGTCAAGCAAACCCCGTTTTGTAGCAGATGAAGATCAGTGTCTCTGCATTATTTCCTACTTAGTTAATGTGACATTTTGTCCATGAGGTAAAACCTAAAAACAGAAACTGTTACGGCTGAGGAGAATAGGTTCTGGAGAGACACACAGGCTTTTTGTGGCAGCAGATCTTCAGATAGCATAAGATGTCTTAGGTTTGCTTTTTTTCCATCCTTGGTCTGTAAACACATTATTCCAACCCTGGCCAAGCTGGCACATTGTTTTGTGTGGCTAACCACGGACACACTCTAATTTTAAAACAGAATAAAGAAAATGGGTGTTTCTCAGTTTAGCTGGTTCTGCCAATCCTATTCACATTGTTTCTGCGTCAGTGCAATGAAAAGGAAATGGCTTAGATCAGCAAAGGGCTGGGAATTGCCCAAAAAAAGTATACATTGAACTATGGTTTTGAGGTTGTAATGAAATACTGCAGCACCAGCACAGCCGGGTTTCCCCACCATCATAGTGACCCTGGACATCTCCAGGCGCTCAAGCTTGGTTTCCTTCTGGAGAGTCAGGCTGTATGATAGGGACATGGGGATAAGAGTTCAATACTATCCCACCCTATCTCCCAGGATGCTTCTGAACCTGGCAGCTATGAAACGCTCCCATTTTCTGCCATTTATACATACCCTGTAGACTGAGCAGTCCACAGTCACACAGGAAATCTATGATAGAAATGGGAATGGGCTGTAAATTCTTCAGGTGAATAGTTTGCAACTGGTTTAGAAATTTTTTGGCAGAAGGGAACATGTAGGGGTTGCAGAGGCATTATAGGCAGCTTTACATCATTGCTCAAGCCCATAGCTATGCTCTGAAAATCTCTGGCTGCCTGACTAATTCTTCTCAGAGCAATCAGAATACTCTAAATTGCTTTTTAGGTGCAGACTGACTCTTCCTGGTCTGAGATTCAAAATTTAATCTCTTGGTGAGTTGTCTTGTACTTAAAGGTCCCTGGATAGTCAACCTATTTCTTCTGTCTCGCAGGCTTCTTTATTTCTGAGAACTTTTTTTGCCAAAATTTCCTGTGCATTTCACTTTTTTCCTGTATATATTTATTTGTATTCCCTTTTTTACCATCTGCACAGTGGGGTTGTTATTTGTTCTGTGCAAATTATTTGTTATTTGTTTTAAGAACATAAAAGTCCTTGACCTTTAGTAATAATAAAATTAATGACCAAAGTTAAACTTACTTATTAACAAAAAACGTATGCATGTCTCTGTTCAACAGTAGCCTTCTCAGGCTACTTTTAAGTTAAATTTTTTTGGGGAAAGTTTTTATTGATTTTTTTTTAAATATTTGTGCCTAGCTGTGACTATCTCTCATTATAATTTAAATAAGTCTTCAGCTGCAGCCCACTCCTATGTAAAACTTATTTTTGCAGCCATTCTCTGCTAAGCCATTATGTATGTGTGTGTATATATTAAAAAAACACCCCACTAGTCTTAGAAGTAGATTTAATGAAATAATACAAATGTATCTTCTTTAAGATAATGCCATATGAGATAATAAATTGATCTGAAAGGACTGCTGGCAGCCTACTGCTTAACTATATTAGGTTTGTCTCCATTAGATCAAAATGCAGGAGGCTGGAACTGTGTCTGAATGTCAGATTCTCATTCAGTATCACAGAGACACAAAGTCTGTATGAGCAAACATGCCTATCAAAGATGAGATTATTAAACTAACAATAACAACAAAAAAGCAGCAGCATAAAGATGTCCTCTCCTAATTGCATTTAATGTCAAATCATCGTGGTATTAATGGTGCTGATTATATCAGTGACATCCTGCCCTATGTTGTTATGCTCTTCTATATCTTGCTGAGTAATGGTTAAAATACCATCATAGATCATAGTCCTCAAAAGGACTTTCATTTATTAAAACTAGGAGAAAATACAGTTTTTACTCTTGTCAAGGTCCCTGTCAGCTCCAGAATGTAGATTATCATCTGCCACGGTCTGCCCTCTCCATTTCTCTTCTCTCCAGTCAGTAGAAATATATTTTTGCCTGACATAAAAGAGAACAATTTCAAAAAGATAACAATCTGTTTTGTTTAATGTCCCTTATGTATAATTCTTAGAAATCGGTCCAAAACATTTCGCACAGGATGAAATGTCATCCAAGTAGTAAGGCAGGTAGGATGAGTCAGGAGTTTAGGGAAGAAACGGTTGGGAAAGTTATCAGGGAAAGGAAAAGAAGGGACAGGATTCTGATGGCAGGACAGTGAGAAAGAATAAAAAAAATGGAACTTAGGTACTGCACGTTCCATTCACCCTCTTAATCACAGCTGGTTCTTTTGGACATTGGTTTTGTACAGTTGAATAGTGAAAAGAGGATGATTTCCCTGATGGCAGCAGCTGGTAATTGTTCCTAGATGATGGGATGTGCTGCAATTTCTGCTACCCTAACAACTTAAAACAACTATATTGCATCCACTCTTTCTGTTTTTTTTTTAATTGCCATTTATGACGCTAGGCATAATTAACACCATTTTCAATCTCGTTTGCCTAACTTATTAAAACTTTTTCTTCCCCTTCAATTGTGGCATTTTTTTCCTATTGCTTTTCCTTTTTAACTAAGTTGTCTTCTTTAGCATCGTTATGCCTGTCTTTCTTGATGCACTAGGAGCATATGCTTCCATTCTGTTTTCTTTCCTACAGCCACTTTCTTTGTCTGAGTCTAACTTCTACTGATAGAGAGCAATTTTCAGACAATTTCAAGCTTGCCTCAATTTGTGCATGCACTTTTTTCCATTTATATACCTGTATCTATGCAAATCAAGTATTTAGGTGCTATGGACTGGGTTCATGCAGAGGACAATGACAATGAAACAGTCAGCATTACAAAATTTAATTTTAGGTGCCCAACTGTTCTCTAAAATTTATGTTTGGTGTCCCTACTCCTCTATCCACCATGCAGGAAACTGAAGTAGAGTTCACAGAAGTCAAGCAACTCACTGGAGAGCATATGAAGAGAGTCATGAGGAGGAGATGGCAAAACACCATCAAAAGACAAGAGTCATTCTTGAGGTGTTTATCCCACTTTGGAAATCACCGATGTGAAATTCTTATGCTTTGATGCAAGTAATCTTTTTGTTCTTTTCTCCTTGGAAATGAACAGAGCAGCCAAAAAAATTCTCCCTACTGCTAGGCTCAAGCAGTCCCTTGAGGCTGATCATGAATGGATATTTAAATTCTGCCTTTCCAGAGGAGAGGGAAGGATGTGGGAGGATACTGGGATGGAAGACATTAGGTGTACATGCCGCATATTTAATAGTTCATAATGTAGTTGAACCTAATCTGGTTTTCAAACCTTGTTTAGACTTGGTGCTAAGGTGGATATCAAGCTGCTCAGTAGTATCAGTGGTCGGAAGGTTTATCATCTATATGACCAGCAGCAGAGACATATGCATCATGTAGGTTTACTTAGCTGAAACTTGGATAAGTAGTAAATTTTTTGAGTACCTACTGAAGCATTAGTGGATTCAGTGGTTAGCAGTTAGACTGGATTATCGTTGTAGGTCCCTTTCAGAAACTGTCCGTTCTATAGTAGTAGGGGTACAGTGGTTTCTTCAGTGGCAGTGGAAACTGTAGACACATGGAATGGGCGCTATGGTGTCTGACTTAACGTTTAGCCATTTCCTTCAATGTAATTTTTAAATTAGCTTTTGGAATTTTGATTATTTTTTTTTCCCCTAGTTTTTCTTTGATTGTTTGTTTCCCCCCAAAGCTGAAGTCCGGGGCTAGTTTCTGTTTGAGTTATGTGATGATGAAAGCCAGCCTATTTATAAACTGCGTTATATAAAACCTGTTTTGCTTTTAAACAGTTCTGGAGGAAGTCAGGTAACAATTATGGGCTTGCTGTACTGCGGATGTAAGGGCTTGCATCCTTATGCAAGCATACTGAAACGGTGTTGGAATAGTCTTGGCATTTCTCAGTAGTGATTGTCTGAAGTTAAATGTGTAAATTTTTTTTCCCCTTTTCTTTAAGACGTGCTTCAGGACATAGAGTTTGATTTCAGACACAAGAGGCAAATAGCTTGCCCTGTTCCCAATTTGTAGAATAAGTGATTTTGTAAATTGACCCTGGAAATAATGAGTTCTTTTGTGCCATTCAGCCTTTTTGTTCAGATTTAGTCTCAGAACTAAGTGTTATTTAGTCTCCATAATCTAACAGTGCAGATTTGCTAATACAATATACAACCAAAGGACTTCAGAGTGGTCCTTTTCTTCATGCAAGGTGTAATGTCTGATTAAGTTTTAAAATAATATGTTGTTATCTTAATTCTTATTTCCTTCACCTAAGTACTGTAATAATAAGCATTCTTATAAGAAAACAACCGCTTATTTTTATACTAATAAACAGAGGCCACACAGTCCAGAACATTTTCATATGGTGATCTCCATAAACCCAGATCTGTTTAATTGCTGTTCCTGCCATAGTTACAGCCTGGGCTGGTGGCCACTGTCACAAATCACAGCCGTGCAGTGGTTTGAGTTTAGCGTGGGCCAAGGACCGTTTGCCGTAAGCAGTTTGGATGCAACTACCTTGTTCCTCTTATTTTAAGATAATTTAATGTGATGGTTAGAGCCAATTTACCTGTTTCCTCTCCCTCCTCACTTACACCTGTTTCCTCTTCTATCACCTAAATGCAAGCAAACGATATAGAAATAATAAAACTTCCTGATAGTGCAATTCTCTTAAAAGAGCACGCATGGGTAAAGTCAAGGAAAGGCCAAAGCACAAAATGAAATATAACTACCAGGGCACATAAAAGATAATAAATAATTCTATTGAGTGCATTAGCAGTAAAAGGCAAACTAAGGAAAGTGTTGGTCTGCTGCTCAGTGGTCCAGGAAAGCTCTTTGAAAGATAATGCCAACAAAACTACTAAATATTTTCTTGTTTAATCTTCTCCAATTTATGCAGTTGAACAATCTCAATATGAATAGCACAATTATTATAAACAACGAATATTCTGTATAAGTCTAAAGAAAGATGGATTTGGATACTTGAACAAATTGTGTTTTGAATGGGCTAAATCAGATAAAATTGATTGAAAGGTTTCGAAAGTATGATTGAAACAGTCTCAGAGGCTGACTGTTTATCATTCAAAGATAACAAGAAAGGTTCCAGAAAACTGGAAAAAGAATCTTTTTGCTTGAAGGGAAACTTTAAAAAGGAACAAGAAAATTATAGTGCTGTCAGTATAATGTAATTTATGAGAATAATTAAACTCCTTCCCAGCACCTAGGAAAAAAACAACAGGGTTATGAGTAAGAGCTTACAAGGAATATCAAGAAGAAATCAAGTTAAACCTGCTACATTCTCTTCTAAGAGAATGTAACAGGTTAGGTTATGTGGATAGATAGAAGTAGTATATGTTTTATGAGTAAAATTTTTTTAACCATGTCTTGAAAAAGGGCTCTCTCAAGAAAGGATATGCTGTAAATTTCCAAACAAAGCATTAAAATCAACCTGTATGGCCACTGTTTTGAGACATCACACTCTGCCTCCTCCAGCAAATATATTGTTTCACTTTTTGTGTGTATTTTATTTTTTGTGGTTTGGTAATAGTAGAAGATCCATACACAATATTGATGAAACCGGATACTAAAAGTTAATCATGATTCTAGCCACCCAAGATTATTAACTTACTTTATAATGATGTATAAAAAACCCATGAGATTGATTTGTGCAGTATTTTTAGATATTCAGAATTTTGAATATCCAAAGCTTTTTAAAGACAGGTATCCTTATTGTAAGAGCTAAGGTTTAGGAAAAACATGTTGTTTATGATTAAATGTTGAGTGATAGCAATAGTCCATTTAGATGAATAATGATATGTGAGTTTTGATGTAGATGAGCTAGCATGATGGTCCTTACCTCAGTGTATGATGAACATCAAGGTTTCAGTCACCAGACTAAATTATTGTTGAGGAGGAAGTACTCGTGTAGATGTAGAATGTGATGTAAAGGCATCAATTGCATGGTATCTTCTTGGTAGTTAACCAGAAATCTTTAAAGAAATGTTTCCAAAAGTTCATATTAAGTTTCTCAGGAAGGCAGGGCTAGAATGGCATTCATGACAGTCATGGTTTTTCAAAAGAGTCCTCTTGGTAAAATAATAATCACGTGAAGGAAAAAAAAAATTGAAACCATGTTACAGAATTTCTCATAAAGTGCCTTAGAACCGAGATTTTCAAGTTAAACCATATTCAGTCCTTAATCCTACAAATCATTGTGCCCTTTTCTCTCCCTGGACTCGCAGAAGCCTTAACTGCTCTATTTTTAGCTAACACAATCTCTAAGGACTGTTATTAACCAGCCACCTTAGATACGGAAACCCTAAATCCTTTTAAATGCTGATGGTCTGGGTAATAGACATCTTGTTATAGTTAACGAGATGAAATAGTCTCTTTATGTAGTGAGCATCTCATATTACAGTCTTGAAGGTTAGGCGTTACGTTTTAATCTGTTTGTGATACTGAGATTTATGTGGTTTTGGATTACTGAAGTCAGTAAAAGGTAGAAATGGTCTTTTTTAAGAGCTCGAACAGGAGGATTACTAGGCTTTCTTTCAGTCTTTACTGAAAACTACCCTCAGCAGATCAGTCATCAAAATTCTTTAAATCATCAATTGGATATTTCAGAAGATGAGGATTTAGCTTTTCTTTAATGTCATCTTCTTAAACTAGTAGAAAGTAATAAACAAGACTTGTTTCTTCGAAGGACTCTTTTGATAGATCTATATATATTTTAACTGAAATGCAAAGAGAATAATATTGCACTAAGTAAATTTCAAATATGTATTTTATAACTATTTTAGGAAATATTCCTGTAATTGGCATTTTTATTGCAGTTCTTGTCTGTTCAGATAAAAAAAAATCATAGTGTCATTGAATCTACTACCACGCATGCATTAAATTTACATTAAAAAAATCAAAGTAACATTATTTCATTGCTGAGTTAAAGTGTTCAACTACTTACCTCTGATTATTAAAGAAAAAAATCAGATCTGAATCTCAGCATAAATACAACCGGCCTCTTATTAGTGAGTGATATTTTGACATCTTATATTGTGGACAATGATGCTATCAGATAATAGCAAATAAATATCAATTCATTGAAAACTTTAATTTCTGAAAGACAGTTCTGAAGACTCCAAGAAGTCCAGTCCATTAATTAGGTACAATCCCTTGCATTTCTAAACCCAGATATCTCTAGCAGTTACCATAAGATAGTAACATAGCTATTTAAAAATGCAAATATTTTGCATATAAATTAAAGGAGGGGGGAAAAAAATGAAGATTTTAATTTTTTTTGTAGTCCAACTGCTTTTATGATAAAGTGCATAGCCCTTCAGATGATGCTGTGCAGCAGTGCCGTGCTAGGAGTATTCTATTCCTAATTACCCTTTCCTGACAAATCTACCTATCTTGAGATAAGTAACATATGATGGAATGGTATGCGATGAGATAATTTTATGACACTGAATGAAGTAGTAATTTGAGGTTTTCATTTATGTTGCTGTAAAAATTATGAACAAGGAAACAGAAAAAAGAAAAGGCTTTTTGCTAAAAATAAGTACAAAAACCCCTAAGAAAAAACCTCTTCGAAACAAAGCTACAAGCTTATGTAAAGTGAAAGGATCTTAGAGAAATATGATGCAGATTATGAAATGGAAGTTTCATGATAAGGAAGTTAATTATTCCCTGCTTGTTTTACACTTGTTCTATCAAGGTTTGAACTAAAGTTGCTGATGGAGGGGAATGTCGATCTATCCCACTTATACCAGTGTAAAGACCCCAGGGAACTACAGGACGGTCAGTCTCACCTCTGTGCCCAGCAAGAGCATGGAGTAGGTCCTCCAGGAAACCATGCTAAGGTACATGGAAAATAAAGAGGTTATTGGTGACAGCCAGCCTGGCCTCAGTAAGGGCAAATTTTGCCTCACCAATCTGGTGGATTTCTAGATGATCTTTAAGGTCCCATCCAACCCAAACCACTCTGTGATTCTAAGTTTCAGCATACCTAATAAGAAAAGATTCTTTTTAGATTTAATAAATAGATAAAAACAATGCAGTAGTAGTTGAAATGTTAGGATTTGGAGAAGCATATATCACTGAAATTATTGTACTGAAAAAAACCAGCAATGTAGTTTATTGCCTTGACAATGTATTAATCTCTCAGCAGCCTGTAGAAGAGAGTACTTCAGATAATATTTTTCAAATGTATTTCTTAAACATTTTTAAAATTAAGCTAAAAAACAATCTTTTTTGTTGCTGTTAAGCACAGATGGAAGGAATGCTTTAATTGATTACCTGCTTTGCCACAGAGAAAACAAAAGTCTATCAATAAAGTCCAAAACTCTGGTCAAAAGCAAACACAAAATATGTAATTGATTTTTGGTTAGCTAGTCTCATTTTGAAATAGAAATGATCTTTAAAAGGTCTTCAAAATGGAAATTAAAGCATTGAATTGAGTGGATAAACCAATGTGACACATTGCATTATGCTATTATGAGTCACTAGACTAATCTTGAAATTACATATGCAGTTTTTAAGGTTAACTGTATTCGCATTATACCTGATCCCCTGTAGTTTAATTATGAATTTATATTTTATAATATGTCAATAAGCCACAGGAAACTAGAATTAAAATATTACACACTAACTTAACTCCTTTTCCTGCTTTCTTGAGAAGTTCTGCTTTCTGCTATCCAAGCACAGGAAAGGAACAAAAAAGCAGATACTGCTCTTAGATAAAAGTTTTTAGGGACTAGAAGTAGTCAGAAAAAATTTAATATATTACATCCATGTTAAGAATCTCACAATCCTTTTCTGTAATCCAGTGGAGAGACTTCTGGTCTGTCTTAGAAAAGTAGTTATTGGTGCTGCCACCACTGCTTGTATATTCTCATATGTTGGAAAAGACACACTTAAATTTAGGCTGTGAGCAGCCTAAATATGGGCTGGTCATCCCAAAGTACATAATCTTGTTTTATTGTGTACTTAAGACCTTAGAAATTACCCATGCCATCATCTAATTAGTTTTACTCATTTGCATTTCTAATTTGAATCCCATTGTACTTTTCAGAGATGACTGTTAATAACTCAGTGACCCTGTACAGTTTTAATCAGTTTTTAGCAAAAGTAATAGAGATCCAAGTAGGTTTTTATGGATAAATTAAATGAATAATGTATACATTTAAAAAGGATATAATACCTTTAAGATGAAAAATGTGGAATTAATGCTTTTGATAACATAGTACATATTTTGCTTGCTGGAATTAATTCTGGCTAATAAATGCAAAATTAAATTCTAATCCTGTAATCATAGTGAGGCAATGTTTGTTGATGAAATTTGACATAAGTAGAACTGATTGGTTTCTGTAACCAGTAAGAGTTAGATGTGTATCGTCCTTGAAAAAGATGGTAACAAAAGGTTTAAAAGGCATAACTAGGGTGATTTAGCCAGACTGATCTAGTGGATTGCTATAAACAAGATTAAATGCCTGAACCATAATGGAAAACACATGAGAGATTATTTGTGGTTGTTTTGTGGCTTTTTTTTTTTCTAAAGATACCTTTGTCTACTGGTTTCTGCTAAAGTAAACCAAGGATTCCTCGTGAATATGTCAGAGATAAATGAGAAAAAAATCAAGTGGAAGCAACTAGTGTTATTTGGATCCTATCTTATTTGAATCGTATCTGACATTTAATAAATTACTTTTTCTAAAAAATCTTTTCCTAGAATTGAGGAATATTCCATAGCTGCTCTGTCTCGCAAGAAATTCTCATTTCGCTGTCTGCCAGGTTTCCAATATGACTAGATCTCTTCTGTATAATTTTTCCATTTTCAGTAATGATCACATAGCTTTTCAGCTTAGTATCAATTATAAATGTCACTAACAAGCTATTCACAGGACTTGAAATGTTAGATAAAACAAAATCTGATACCAGTCCTCACACAAATCAGCGAGACCAGGTTCCCTCTTTCAGGTTTTACTTCTATTTCTGTTTACATTCTTTTAGCTAGTTTTCCATCTATGTGTCAGTGTTCCTAATTAAGAAAATTTGAGTTAATTATCAGTCACTGCAAAGTTTCTGTACTGTACCATTATAAAATATTTTTCTCAGAAAGAGAAGAAATAAATGTGCAAATGCAAAGTTTGTATTTGAGGACTGTGAGTAAACACTTTGTGCTGTCATGCTGATAGTCACCCCAAGATTTCAAATCTGCCTGCAGCATATTGTGTACTTGTGGCTTTTTGAGACTCTGAAAACTGCATTCCTCTTATTTTCTAGATATTTTCTTACTTTAATCGCAAATACAAACTCTATTATGTGACTGTGACATGAATTGCTTCTTCATGAATGATTTCACTTAAATTTTGTGTATGATTTCACTTCACCTTCTGCTCTTACATAATTTATTAGCATTATTGAAAAAAGTAGTTATTCCTGGGTAGGAAACAGGATAGACAATTGAAAGAAAATGCCGAGTACTTATGTTGTAACATTGTGTTTTCAAAGTCCTGTTGCAGGTGTAAAAGGCAGGTAAGTACTCTGGTATCTTTTAAAGAGTTTATGGACAATCAGTGAAATACCTACAAAGCTAGGATTATCTCTCTAAACACTCCGGATTTTAGTCCAGTCTTTTTCCACCTTGTTGATGCTGCTTATGAAGAGACACAGGTTAATATTAAGAGATTAATTGACAAGATCTGAAGTAATCTGTTATTTTCTTCCCTGCAGTGTAAAATCAAAATCGCTCAATATGATCTACTGAATGAAAGAGGTTAAGGTATCACTAGCAATTATTGCACTGTCTTCTCTGCATATCTCAGGCATAGGTTTGGATGGAATTTGTTGGGAAAGAGTAAAAACTTACTGTTGCGGTTTGGAAGCCGCATCTGCCCTTTTCCTGAAGAGGAAAATGCAACAGGAACATTGTGGTGAGCTTGACCCTAGCTGGACACCAGGTACCCACCAAGCAGCTTTATCATTGCCCTTCTCAGCAGGAAGGTGGAGAGGGGAGAAATTAGATAGAAAACACCCCCTCGTGTGTCAAGATAAAGACAGTTTAATATAGCAAGAGGCTGCACGTGGGCTCATAGCTGACAATTACGGTCCTAGTTCAAGTCTACTTGAGCTATTCAAATTTTGGCTGCCTTGTCTACATACAATCATAGAATCACGGAATATTCTGAGTTGGAAGGGACTGATAAGGATCATTGAGTCCAACTCCTGGCTCCACGTAGATCTTTATTGTTTTAATGTTCTTCAGTGGCATGGCTTTTGGGAATGAGAGCATCTATATGACATACCTTTAGAGTCATGTTTTCTACCAGGGCAGCAATGTCCTACCACAAACATCAATGCATCTCAGTAATGTTTAGCTGCTTGAAGGACACTGAATATTTATTTTGGATTTTAACTTTGTCCAAAGTTGGAAGACCTGCATTCATGTCTTCATTGATACATGTAAGTGTATAATTACATTGGGATCTTAACATCCTGTATATAATTTCTGTAATGTTCGGGATATTTCCCAAGCCCTCTTTCTCAGCTTCCAAAACCAGCACAGACCAGGATGCCTAAATACAGCATTCTTTTCAGTGTATGCTGTCCGTTCATTTGGAGAATCGTACTACCTCACTACTAACGTACTACCACTACTAATGTAAGTGCTAACCATACAGTACAGAACTGCTAGGGGACACCTGTTGTGAACAGACGTTAATTCAAATGTGAACATTACATTTTAGGTGCTGCTTGAAGTTGGATTTGTGCCTGGCTAGACTGAGCTCACCCCATTTCAAATCTGGATTCTCTTGCAAGATCCATCAGGTACGTGACTTTCCTTCTGTAACGTTCATAGCATCCTGTCCAGTTTGCTGCTGAGGGTACTATTTAATGCACCAGAATCTCTGTGTATTCAAGTGCAAAGAATTGGTAAAGGAAGAATCCTTGCAGCTAATTTGGTGGCCGTTTTTCATGGTACTCTTAATTCGTGTTCTGTCTTGGTGGGGTGGGGTTTTTTTTGCTGTGGGTTTTTTGCAAATTCTTTTTTTTTGTAGGGGGAGAGGTTGGTGGTTTCTAAGATAGCATAATCAGGTGCTACAGTAAAAAGGAGCAGTTCTTTTCTGAGTTGCTGGGAGGGGCAGGCAGGAGTGAGGGGGATGCAGGCAGGGAATAGAGAAGAGAAACAAGTTGGTTTGAGTATGTTTTATACCTCAGAAGGGAGTGCAGGAGTACAGGCTTCTCCTCTTGTAATGTGCAGCATCACTGCCCTACTGTTCAGTCATGTGCTGACGTTGCGTGGAGAACAGATGTGGCACAGGCTTTTGTTTACTAAGCTGTATGATCATCTCAGTCTGGAGCTGGCAGTGGTGTGCCAGGAATCAGCATTAGGCTTGATCCTTTAGTAATGTATGCCATACAGTTCTGAAATAAGTAGAAAAAACAATATGCTACTGGCATTTGAAAGTGCTAGAACTATGGAAAGTATTGTAAATACCAGACACATTTGAGAAATAGCTTTGAGACTCCTCTGTTAAATATCTGCTTCCTTTTAAAGCCTCATCTGAACTTTAAGCAACCCAGAGTAGCATAAATATGGTTTTCATTTAGTCTCCCACAAATTACTAGTTTGTTGCCTTGGAAAAAATATTGGTAAGACACCTTTGAAAATAAATTGTTTTGTCTTTTTATGTTACTGGAAAAACAACAGGCAGTAAAAGTGGGCTGATCACTCTTTCCACGTCCCTTTTTAGCAGCGAGATCCCTTTCTTGTAGTAAGACAGAAAAATGTAAAATATATTAGAAAAGACCTGATACTAAGCATTAGCTCATGAAAGCTCCAGCCCCCATCAACACTATTGAGGAGCACTCCAAGTCAGAGGCAAAAAACATGATAAATATCCTATGATTTTTACAAAGTAACAAAACCATGTGATGTACCCTCTTCAGAGCAATGTTGAAAAATACCTGGTTTGTAGAAAACTACGGTGTGTGAGAGGACTTCAATTCTACTTCCAGATGGGGCTTCAGGAGTCTAACTGAACCGTGATGTGGTTGGGAAAGAAAAACTAGTAAATATTTCCCATGTCATTGACATTAACACTTAAAAATCAGGTGACAGAGAAGCACTTTTTGTTACACTTGTCCCTTCACTTACCTTCTTACTTCAGCAGTACTGTTTCCTCATATTTAACATTTTTAACTCTGAAATGTCTGACAGCTTCAGGGCTCTCTCTTCATTGTTGTCTCAGCCTCATTGCTTTTCAGGTCACACATGAAAATCTTAGGTAACTCATTACTTCTTCTCTTCCTTCTCAAGTAGATATTATTGTATCCAGAAAATTATATTAAAAAAAATATTAAGGTCACAAAGTCAAGCACTCAAATTAGAAAACATTAAAATTAAAGTTGCCCATGCAACCTTCAGTTGGCTCCCTTGGGCATATGCATTATAATGCTCTTTAATTACATCATCACAGAGTATTTTTTTACATGGGATCCCTGACTCATTCAGTCAGAGACAGTACTTCCTTAATTAGGAGTATTTGGTATTTCGTTCTTTTGTCCTTGTTCGGTGTGTGGACATGCCTTATTGACTTAAAGCTATTCAGACTGCACTCTTTAAACAGAAATTATTGATTTTTGTATGCTATTTTTTTAAATGGAACTCATTAATATAATGTCAGGCATTATTTTATAGTCACAAAATCCTCATAAGGTTAAGGGATTTTATTATCTCCATTTTACAGATGGATAATGGCCATGCAGAGAAATTAAGCTTATATGTATTCACTGGTTTTGGGTGCCCAGTTTCAAGTGTCCGTAACCTCCTGTTCTTCAGCATGCTCAGCACTGTTTAGTTCTGTACACACTCAGGATACAGGCTCTGCTGAATTCCGTGTTTCTTCTAAATATTCAGGAATTTGGCTTGAGATCTGTAGTGGGAAAACCTACAAAACAGAGATTTAAGAACTAGCAAAGGAAAGCACTTAAAAGTCATTATAAAGTTTGGAATAAAACCTTGTCACAGGGCCATTAAGAAGGTGACTAGCATCTAATCCAGACCTGCAGTGCGGACACAGCCACCTTATTTTTATATCTGAAGCTCTTTCTTCAATTTACTATGTATTTAACAAAGTGCAAATAGATGATATAAAGAGTGCATATGACTATGCAGTGTTAGTCCATTATCTGTAAAGATTTTTTGAATAAGAATGATATTCTGACCTGAGGAAGGGAACATCACTTGACTACAGCAAGTAGTTTAATAACAGGTTTGTACAATGAAATTAAATTTTAGTGGTGGATGTGATTTCAATTTTTCTGTTGCTTTAAATTTGATTTTATGTAGACCTTTGAGTAAGTTTGTATGGATGGCCGGGGCAGAAGGGTTTATTATATTTATTGATTACATTAATACCAAATAACAGTTAGTGTAATCTATACATTTCACACACATGTTCACACAAGGAACAGAAAAGCTTTCCATCATATCTCATAACCCACACATCAACAGCACTGGAGTCTTTAAATCCCCAACACAGACCTCTGGCCTCTGAGCTGACAGAGCAGTTGTAGCACTGGGGGCTTTCATCTTCTGAGTGTGTCGAGTCTTTGGCAGTCATGAACTATAGTTGTTACTAGAAGGATTCACGCATCTTCACTGCTGGTAGAGGACATCAGAGTACTGGGTTTCACAGTAATCAGAAGGTTATAAGTACTACATATTGTCTTCATCATTCCCCTTGCTTGTCCTTAGTCTGAATATCAGCCTTTTTCCACTACAACCTGTAGCACTTCTCTCTCAGCAGCTCCCTGCTCGCTTCCTTTCTCATTCACAAGTTTTCTTCCCATACATCCCGCTTGTCTTTGCATTCCTTTCCTTGATCAAATTTTTGGCTGCCTGCATCTCAACTGAGCAGCGTTTTCCTTCATGATGCTTGGATGCCAGAGGACAGTGACAGTGCAGGCAGATGACAGGCCTTTTATTCCCTTGCTACGTGTGGGATGTGGAAATGTTTATTTCAGTAAGATTATCTGATCGAGGACCTTGTCAAATGGGATAATAAGGAAAAACAGGTAAACTATAGACAAAATGACATAAACCTGACAGGTGAATTTAACAGAGACAAAACCAAGAAACAGACCTTGTCAGTCACCCTAATTGATGGGCTATAAAGAAACTGCATGCAAACCAGGATGCTTCAGCCACTAAGGATGGAAACCTGAGTGTGCAAAATGTCAGTGGAGTAGCTCAGCAGGGCTAGGCAAAGTGATGAGCGAACAGGCAGGTGAAGGGTATGGGGGAGGAACAAAGGCAAAACAGATAGGGGAATAAAGGGGGCCAGTGCTTCTGCTGGTATGGCTAAGTCCTATGGCACACAATCCTAGCTTCTTGTTCAATCCTTTCTTAACTCTCTCTCTGCATAATCTCAACTCTCTGTCCTGTATGTGAGTGCTGCAAGGGCTAAGTGCCGGTTGCTGGGGGTACTGGTGTGGTGTGCATGAGTCTGCTACTGGATACATGTTCTGAATCACTGCTGGTGAACCTGCCAGCTGGAAAGCAGCAGCCATGTCCCTTGGCCTGGGCAGAGACTCGGGGTCCACATCTGCACAGGGCTGAACTCCAGTGGCTAGAAAAGGAGGGAGTCTGGGGCCACAGCTCTGAGAGGAGGTGCCTGCTCTTAATGTCCCCTTACAGAAAGGTTTTCATTTGGCAGAAGTACCTCCAAAGAGTAAATTGGGCAGGATAATATTTTCAAGTGTTATAATAATCCAACCTGATGGTTGGTGCAAGTATAATAAAAAGTTTATCTTTCATATGCAGGGCTAATGATCCCATTTTTTAATAGAAGATTTTTGTACTATTTATTTTCTATGTTACAATACCTATACGTGATAATCTTTCAAAAGATTGTGTGATTATGAACAAGGTGATGAGAAATTTCAAGGCAAGATGAATATGTGGCATTCTTGATCTTATTTAAATGAGGTTTGGTTCGAATTCCTATTTAAGACCATAATATGAGTGAGAAAATTTCTATTACACTTTTCCAGGCATGGATGGAATTCAAATTTATAAGTACCAGTTGTTTCAAGGTTGTGCAAGGTGGTGCATAATGTTCTTTGCTGTATATAGCTATGGTGGGAAAATGTAGCAGAATCACTTCCTTGTGACAGTTGAAAACAATGGGTGAACTCTTTACTTTCTACATGCTTCCATATGTAGAGTTGGCTGTGTTGTAACACTTGCTCAAAATGCTATGGGGTTTTTTTTGGGTTTTCTGTTGGGTTTTTTTTTTCAATAAACAGTGAAAATGATCTCTACAGTAACTGATAGCTCAAGCACTAAGGTTATTTGAGAAAATTGAATTGTGCTGAGGGGCAACTGTGGTTATGAAGTGTGTAGTGCCTGTAAACAAACAAAAAAAGATGCATATTCCCCCAGCAAAAGCTACTTTCAGAGAGCAGAGAATGTCAATACATACGCATATGAGGTGGCTGTAGCAAATACTGCAGACAGAGAAGGAAAGCCAGATGTTGTAATGCTGTGACACTGTACAGAAGACCAACGTGTAACATTAAAATAAGCAATTTTCTTGCTACAGCTGGCCATGCGTAGCACAGTTTACAGTTGGAATATATAATGTTGTAGCATCTGCTTCTATGTAAGGCTTTCATTTTCTTTTTCAGGCAGTTATAATCTCAATATTTTTTTTTTTTGATAACTCAGATGTGCTTGACAAGAAGAAAGGCTGCAGCATTGTCACAGTCTCTTAAGTACATTCCTTTGGCAATGAAAGGGACTCCAGATATCGCATACAGTATGCTGCAGTGAAAACATACAAAGCATTTCCTTTCCTGCCTGCTGCACCCCAGTCATCTTTTCTTAACACAAGATGGAAAATGGGGGACAAGGAATAGTCAGAGGTAAAAAGAAAGGCATTTCTTCTACTGTTGGACCAAGTCTCAGAAGAATGGATGTTTTTCAGAGATTGAGTTTGCTCCTTTGCTTATATTTTTGCACTTTAGGGCATATAAATCTCCTGATGATATGTGAACCAAAATTGGTTTGTATGGATTTTGTTTTGTCGCAGAAGCCTTGGATTTGTTCCACACTGGTTTTCCTGGCCAATATTTAAAAGAAGTTTCATATATATAGGCACACTCTTCCACTATATATATACATATATTTGTTGTACTGCAAAAATACATTGTGATTTTTAATGTATTGATGTATAGCAGAGAAATTAAAAATTAAGAATTCTCTTTAATATAGTTTTCATGCCTGCAGGGTTGACCCCAATGAATAAATAGTGAAGTTTGTTTAGTTTTCTGTGGTTTCCAACAGTCCTTCCAGGCTATGGCAGCTTAGTCTTTTTAATAATGTTACTTTGCCTTTGGATAAAAGTCTACTGCATATAATGATTCCACAAATGAATGTACAAATATTAAAAGGGGAAAAGGGATTTATACCTGAATATTGGATTGATCTAATTACATGACAGAATCAAATAAAATCACTTCTCAGGAAACCAGAGTGCTAAATTTCACGCATAGTTGTATATCTATTTTGCAAAAGTAAACCAGTAACATCACTGGCATATTCATACAGAATGTGACTGAAGGTCTCAGCCTTTGGGTAAACATGCATGTCCTGTTGAAAAGTACAGGCTTTTTACTACTTAATGCCAGGTAGGTGGTACACAACAGTGATTTCTCCATGTGCTTCTCCTTCTGAGGAGAAGGAGCAATCTTCATCACCATCTTTCTCGGAATCCTCTCAGCCTTTCCCAGCCACCTCCATGCTGATAATTTCATCACCCTCTCCAGAGTACCACATACATCCTTCCTCCTTGCTTTTTGTATAGTTTTCCCATTTCCACACCATTTTTCAGTGTTTCTGTGTTTTTTCTGCAACTTCTTGAAGCGCACATATCATTCTGCTAATCTGCAATCCCAACCAATTCTTTTCTCATAATTACTTCTTCTTTCTCCTTGCTTATTCCACCCCATGGAGGAATGAGCCTAAAAACCACCGCAGCGTCATACCTGAATGTGTGAAGCATGGCTTCCGTGTCACTGTGCTGCGGGATACAGTGATGAACTCCCAAGATCAAAAGCTCAGTGAAGCAGGTATAGGTGAAAGAAGATACACATTCCTTCCTGAATAGAAAAATCTAGGGCTTTCTTGTGTACGAGTTCGAGGAAAGTAACACACAGCATCAAACGGCAAGTAGCCCAGAGTAATTTTATTTCTCTTATCTTGCTAGTCAGTGTTTTTCAAACAGGGTAATACTTCCTGTCAACAACACAACAGCAACTCTTTAACGTCTGCATCAGCTGTGTGATCTTTGGTTCTTTTGCCAGAACAGTATTCCATTACATTTTTACTGTCTTAAACAATATGTTTACTTCCATCCTCCAGCTATCCTTTCTCATTTTGTCAGGTAGGATAGGAAAACCAAAAAGGAAAAGGGGAAAATAAAGCGGCAAACCAGAGAAGAAGTTATTAACTCAGGCAGAGATAGGTTATTTTCTCACATTTCCTGCAGAGACATGTTACATACCAAAGAAGAATCAATCCTGAACTGCAGAAGGATTGTTCTACCTTCCACAATTGCTACAGATTTGCTTCTTACTCCCTTTCAGAAATGCATTTAGTTGTTTTTTTCTGAGACAGTACTATCAGAGCTGAAATTAGACTTGAAAAAAATTAGGCTACAGGCCAAGTGGAAGAAAACTGATTGAAATCAGCTCAGAGGAGGAGAGGTTTCAAGTTGATAGCCTATGCTCATTCCAGTAAGTTGATGTGGTTCAGCAGATGACTAGAGCTGTATTAAAGATAAGAGTAAGTAGTCAGAAATATGAAGGAACGCAGAAAAAAATAGTGACTGGAGCAAAACTGTGGAACATAAAAGGGGTGTGTGGGGAATGTTGAGTAGATGGAGGAGAAAGTGGTGTTTGAGAGTCTGAATGATTAATAATAAAGACACTTGAAGGCAACCTTAGGAAATAGATGTTATGATTCTAAGAGTTCAATACTATACTAAATTTAACAGCTGAACATTAGGAAAAGCTTCGGCCGTTGGGAATCAGTGAGTAGTTTCACAGCCTCTTTATCACAGGCTGAAGAGGAAGGATTATCTTTTCTGCAATACGTTTAGTCCTAAATTTTGACTCCTATCATTTCCCTTTGCTCTGCATAGGGTATGTGTGATGTTTCAAAATTATCTTTTTAATTACATTTATAATAATTTTCTGTAATTAAGCCAATGTATTCTTTTAGCACATCAAAAAAACTGAGAAATACCTTAACAACTGAAGTCTCTGAGAAAGTGCTACTATTAGGGACCATAATTTATGAATGGCTTGCAAAAATTTATCCATTATTGTCATAATTCAGAACTCAAACACTGTTTATACCTGAAATACATTAATACCATACTAAAGTAAGTACTCTTTCATCACATACTAGGAAGTCGCCATAAAATTATTTCAAGATGCTCAGAGCCTCTGAATTTTTCTAGAGCAGTTGGTGGATCTGATCAGCTTAGGTGTTTTCTTAGTAATTTTTCTATAACCTTTCAATCCCTGAGTTCTTACCTAAAGAACCGCAGCTGAAAGTCAGCAGAGACGTGGACCTGGTTTGGAATCAGGAAAACATCCTTTGAAAACCACTGATTGTTATCAGTGGTACTTGTCCCATACCACCTTTTCTGAAGAAACTATGAAAGCATCAAGATCAGACATGTACTTGGTAGTGCCAGACGCAAGTGGTCTTCTGGTTTCAGCCTAATTAACCAATCTGTGATTTTCAGAGAACAGTAGAAGGTCTCCTGATGACCATAAATTGGGAAGGACTGTGGCTCTAAATCTAGAACATAAATGAGAATATGAGGTTAGGTTCTTTCTCTGGCTAGAACAGCTTAATGTAACCATAAAGGGAGCCTTGCACTGTAAGAGGATCTTACTTAATGGTACATGAGGATATGGAAAAGTTTGTTCTAGTCCTTCATGTATCCCCTCCCCACTGCTCATCTAAATAAGGTAGTGAATGAACTACAAATACCTGTACATATGTGGAGCCAGCGGTAGGGGTTTTATGTCATCTGCAAAAAATGGTGGGCTTACACTTTGTAAACTTCTCAAGGTCCAGACTCATTTCTCCAGGTGTCACCTTTCACTCTCCTGCTGTTTGTCATTCCTCTTGTAGCTGTACCCTTCAGCTAGACCAGAAAATAATGGGACTATATAGGTGAGTGATAGAAGAAATGGAAAGTGATCTGAGTTCAGGAAATTCCCTTTGTATTGGCAATGATCTGAAGATGCAAATAGCAAGAAAGACTGATCACCAAAGATGAGAAATGGTTGAGTGATTCTTTCAAATGAGATAGTATATGTCTTTCACTATATAATGCCTTCTTTCCATGAGACTGGTAAAGGATGATAAAGGAAATTTCCACCAAAGACAGTGGTCTTTGTCATATTTGATTGTAAAAATGTAGGAAGACTTGCATTATTACTTCACTATCCCTGAAAATTAGTTCTCTTTCTAGGCTGTGTAAAGTCATTTTGGTGGAAGATGAGGTTGCTGCTTCAGTGCTCAAGCTGTGGTGTATAAGGAGAGATGTACAATGAAGTTACACAGATGAAAAACAGTGTTTGACATTCATTATTTTCCTATTTATAGCTGAAGCATATCCTAGTACATAGCAAATTATTGCTTTCTGAGACGTAATTTATAATATTGTCAGTATTCTAACTTTAACCTGTACTTATCATTATTTCTCATCTTCATCTATGTTGTTGCTCTTACTGTTTTCCTTTTCATTTGGTGTACCTTTTGATAAATTAGATGACAAGCTCTTTGGGGCAGTAGCCATGTTTTTGTGAATGCTTTCTGCTATGAAATAAGCTGTGCTTTGGACTCAAAAAAATGTTTGGTAACCCTCTAAAGAGAAAATAAGTAGCTTCAGAATGAATTGTGCCCCCTGGAAGAGCTGAAACTAAGGGCCCCGTCCTGCATTTATTGCAGAAGTTTCATGCTCTTAATACTTTGTGTATAATGAATGGTGCATTGGGGAACTTGTTTGGTCAAAATAACAGCAAAAGGAATCTCACCTGTACCACTCTCTTTGTAACTTGACATCCAAAGGCATAAAACCTCATAATTTGAATTGTTAGCTGTTCCTTAGTCCCATGTCTCTAGCACCATTAATAATCAAGATCTGATTTTGCACTCCTTTAGCCTATGAGAAAAGCACCCCTTGTTTAGACCCGATATATTTGCCAAGTGCCAGCTATATTTGTATGACCCCTGCTTTTTTGGGGTGTTTTCTTTCCCTTCACTGAAAACACCAGATTGTATTTACTCAGCTGAGCCTCTTATGCCAATAAACAGCAGGCGTGCTGACACCTTACCACAGGTCACTAGGGATCCAGTTTCTTGAATGTATTTGAATTTTCTGTTGGCTGATCAAAATACTGATGTTGTCAAAAGTGGAATATGGATGTGCACATTCTGCAGCTCTTCCTTATCATGGGTTGTTTCACATGAAATGAGAAGCAGAGCAGAGTTAGTCATGTGAGAATCTCTCCTGCTTTCTCTCTATGCTTCACTGCTTCTTGTCTCCATCTGTGAAAGATATACATAGCCTTTGAACACCCAGAGCAAAGTGCTCCAATAATAAAAGATAAACTCATAAATGAATATGTGGAAATAACCACCAAGTACGAAACTTCGTTTTCATAAAGTATGGATTTAAATAGGGTACACTGGATTTCATTTTTTTATTGTTGTTATTATTTTAATATATAGACAAATGCTGTTATCATTTTTTATTAATTAAAGTTCTGGGTTTTTAAATAGAAACAGCAGAAAAGGTATTAGAATTAAATGTTTATTAGAATGCTGTAACACATGATATAAAAAAATCTACTAGGCATTAATAAGGAAAATGGCACTTAAGAGTTCATCTTCTCTTTATTTCATTGTCTGTAACCTCAAACTTTTGTTTTGCAGTTCAGCGTACTGGAGTAATGAGTAGATGAGGAATTGTTAAAGTCAGAGATTATAGTAAAAATTGGTAGTTAGGAAGTCTTTTTGGCAGGAGGTATAAAGGCCATTTGTAGGAGGAGGAAGATTATTCAACTGACAAAAAGGAAAATGGTGATATACTGAAGGATTCTATTTGACCAATAATTTAAACTAATTTATTTTGTGTACCTGTTAGTGTTGTTATTCTAGTTTAAGTCAGGGTCTGAAACAAGTGCACTTTGAGATCCAGTTTCACTTTGAAAATATTGAAACAGAATACTTAAAAATCTGTTTGAAAATGTAAAATAGATACTTGACATTTCATATTTTTCCACATCCTTCTTTAAGCCAAAACTGTCTAACAGAACTAAAGTTCATGTCTGTGACATGACATATATCAGTTTTATATATATACAGTTTAAGCTTATGCAAGAGTTTCCATACTTTAGTTTTAGATACAAAGAATTAATGTGGGGTTTTTTTGGTTTTTTTCTTTTTTGTACTTAAGGAGTTGGGTAAAATTAAGACCTAGTTATGCAGCTTCTGAAATTAGTAGACCTGGACATACTTACCTTCACACAGAGATACATAATGAAAAGCAAAGACTTTTCATATTGCGAATGAGATTCAACCTGCTATGTTTAATTGAAAGATATTTCAGTGACACTGCCAGAAAAATTTTCATATAGTGCCAATTCACTTTCATGTTATTTACTATTATTAGTAATCATCACAAATTAATTTAATGTACTTTTCTGACACATAATTATATTCTTTTTTATATACACTTTAAAATAAATGCATAATGTCCAAGTAAGCGTGGAGGATTTAATGTGAAATACTAAATAGCAGGGCTAAATGGGGCTTTGGATGGGGCTTCGGGCAACCTGGCCTAGTGGAGGGTGTCCCTGCCCCTGGCAGAAAGGTTGGAACTAGATGGTCTTTAAGGTCCTTTCCAACCCAAACCATGGTAAGATTCTGTGATACTGAATAAATGACTAAGACTGTGTTTAATTACTTCGTAAGGTTGCGTTTTGATCGTATTTTACCTTTTTATGATTTTAATGTTTTCCTTATTTTCATTTTATTGGTCTATTTAACTTTCCTTAGTACTTAGCAGATTCTGTTCAAAGTTCTAGAGAGTAAACTGAACATCATTATTTTTCCCTGATGTATCATTCCTATAGCAAATACTGAGTCTCACGCTTCTGTTGCTACACATGCAGTGTGTGTTAATGAAGCCAATGGCCAGACTACCTCCTTTCCTTTCTGTGAATTCATTTGTTTATTAAAACCAAAAGTTATAGACTCTCTGTTAATCAGTAGAAACCTCTGTGAACAATGCGATATATAAGTGGAAGAAAGGGGAGGAAGAAGAAGCTCCAAAGAGATCTCTTTGGGATACAAAGGAAACTCCTGATAACAAAGAAATGCAGCTATGCTAGCTTTATAAATCTGAATTTCTATGAAGTAGAACTTCTTTGCTTATTTTAAACATGTAATTTTGTTTGTGTTGCCTGTGTTTTAGAGATGAGCCTCTAGCATGCTCTTTTATACAAGTTATACGGAAACACACTAAGAGAAAATGTAGTCTAAACCTCATCTGGAAAATAAATTTGGTAAAGCCGAGAAAAAGTGTTACAGGCCAAATGAAAAGTTGGTGTCACTGTGCCTCAAATTACCAGTCTAGAAGTTCACATCATACATTCATAAAATTAAATTCTGTGACTCACCACATCTTATTGTTTGTTATTGACTTTTCTTATATCCAATAACTATGTAATATAGCTTGCCTATGAGGAAGCTTATAAAAGCAGTATATGATCATGGCTTCTGCAATAGCTATATGGCAAGAATAATTAAGTCATCTTCTTTCACTGAAATAAATTATTGGTGATTAATGATAACTTCCTGTGCATTTTTAAAATTTAAATATTAGCAATAGATTTGAAATATACTTTTTATTATTTAGTATGTATGACTTTAAAAATTAAATAGCACACTTTAAGCACATTTTCTTTGAACTGTAATGTTATTCCTATCTTACAAACAACACGTTCATTACAGGATCCTGTTACTACTTGCTTTTATTTTTCTTCCCTTTGCCCTTCTTCCCCCTACCAGCTGCCCATAACTGTAAAAAAAAAAAAATTAACATCTGAACAAAATAGTCAAATGCCCTTATATAAACTTCCATGGAAGACTTTTAAAATAACCTCTTTTTCTGCTATTTTAATTTGGAAGTGAGCCTTTTTACTTCGTAATATAATTCCATAAACTCTCAGTTGAACTAAAGGTTTTTCTTAATGGGTTTTTAAATACCATTGTCAGGATGCCCTATGGCAATCTAGTTGTGATTCTTAATGGCATCCAGCTGGGCAGGAATGGTTGCATCAAGATGTCCACCAAAATCAAAGAATCCTCTTTAGCTTGGAAGTAAAGACCCAGTATTAATTTTGTGAGTGACTCTCATCTGAATGACATTTTCCTTTATGTAGGTTATTGAAGGCTGTCTCCAAGAAAATCTGTAGGCAGAGTAGGTGTGCTGACTTGGAGCCTGAGGACCTCAAAGAGGTATGTATCATGGGAAAAATGTCAGAGGGAGAAGAAGGAGGTTTCTAGTTCTCATTGAACTGGGATTCCCATAAGAACAAAGCAGATTCTATCCTCTGTTTTTTCCTGATAAATTGACCAAGACCAAGGGAAAATAAGGAATAAAAAAAGAGGGGGGAAAAGGAGACATCTCGTTTGCCTGATTTTAGTGACACCCTTGCTTCTCCATATAATAGGGCTTTCACCATGGTACTAGCAGATTGCTAGCATTACAGTTCTGTATTGTAGCTTCATTATGATTTAGGCACTGAGAAAACATTGGGAAGAGGCTGTTTGAGCTCACACGTGGTTAGATCAACTTTTCAAACAACCTTGTGTGCTGAAAAGACCCAAGAAGAAGAGTACAGTTATACTCTCTGAGGATATTCAGTTTAAAACACATCCTGGCTACCGAAAGAGGATTATACAACCCACACTTTTTAATTGTGGAGAGATGAATGGTTTATTGGTTCATTAACTCGAATTAGTATTTTATCCCAGGATTTTCCAGATTTCTAAATTGAAATCGATTGAATATGGAACATGAACGTGTCCCTATATTCAGAACAGACAGAAAGGAATTAGTGAGCACACTGAATATTTTGTGAGGAGGTTTCCACATCCATAGTGAACTATAGATTTGATGATTGTTTACAAAACATGATTAATGATATGAAGGTCAGAGAGGCTGCTGCAACATGAGGTTAATCCTCATTTTCACTTTTAATGGGATTTGATAATTGATTATTGGTTTGCTTTTCCGGTGGTACAGATGAGACTTTGATTAGCTCAGATGAACAAGTTATGGTAAATATCATTGCTGTGTGTACAGTAAAGCTGTTTTATATATTGGTAAAAGTGCAGATGTTATTTCTCTCAAATGCACAGCTGCAAGCAATAGTACCCATCCTATGATGCATGATAAATTTGTTGTTAAAAAAAAAAGAGATTATAAATGTCAGGAATCTCTTCAGTTACACAAATATAAAGTTGTATTCAGATCTCACCTGGACCAGTAGTGGTATCCCTGAGAAATTATGGATGGCTTCATTGTAAACATACACACTGCTCTTTTTTTATTGAGATAACACTCATGAACAGCAAGTATGTGTGCATTTGAAAGTGCTGTAGAGAAATAAGGGGTTTTTTTCTAGATAATTCCTTAAAATGCAGCTGATGGTGCAAGAAGAGCGTTTGGTAGTGCAAACTGGATTTTCTGTCACTTGGTACGGGTCGAGTTCCTGTATAAGACTTAGACAAAAAACACAGGTAATGGTAATTGTTCAATAGCTTTCTCCATCTTTTAGGCTGTAAACTGGGCAAACATGGAGAAAAATTTACTCTGGTCTTAATACAGGACAATGAACTCTATGTTTGTGCTCATGAGAAAATAACGAAGTTTCTTCAGATATTGATACATTTGGCAACTGCCGCCTCTTAATAAGTGCGTATAATAGAAGTAAGTGAGAAATGTTAAGTGACTGTCAGTGGAAACAGTAGGTTAGTGAATCAATCTGCACAGCTGAGGAGTGCTACCATGTGTTATACAAAATAAAATTAGGGTTTTTTAGTAATTCCATCTTCAGTGTTGCTATTTTTTCATTGCTGAGCATTTTGTTACTCCAGTCTTCGTTTTTCACACGCTGAAATTCCTTTGGGCGGTGATTTTAAAAACACTTGCAGAATTCAACACCTGTTCTATGAAACAAGCAGAGAAAAAAAGGACTAATTGCCACCTTGCTTCTTTAGAACTCCCACCTAATGACTATATAATCAAGCTTTTGTAAACTTTTCCTTTCTGAATTTCCCCTAGTAATAGCCATCAAATAAATCCATTCTTATTTCTCATCTTTTTTTTCAGATTTGTTGCAACATTGAAACATTGTCTTTTCCTACTTCTACTATTTTCCTTTTTGTTGCTATTCCTAGATGTAATTTTGATTTTCATTCATATTTAAATGCCATTCTTTCTTTCCATACACACAGTAGTACTTTGATCAGTAGCTGCTATGTCATCTTAAAACACCTCTGTTTATTTTTTCTACTGCTTTTCCAATATATAGAGTAAAATTCCTTTCTCCTTTTCCATTCTGATTTTTTTTTCAGTTCACAAGCTACCACTGAATAAAACACTTGGACTTTCAAATGTGACACTCTCATTTCCTTTTGTATTCGCTTGCTTGGAACCGCTTTGAGATCAGTACATCCTGCTAAGGACCAAAGGCAAATCTGAACACATGGTAGCACTCCTCAACTGTGCAGATTGATTCACTAAACTACCGTTTCTACTGACAGTTACTTATATTTCTCACTTACTTCTATTATACTTGTTAAGAAGCGGCAGTTGCCAAATGTATCAATATCTGAAGCAACTTCGTTATTTTCTCATGAGCACATAGAGTTCATTGTCCTGTATTAAGACTAGAGCAAATTTTTCTCCATGTTTGCCCAGTTTACAGCCTAAAAGATGGAGAAAGCTATTGAACAATTACCATTAACTCTGTTTTTTATTCAGTGAGTCATCGAATCTGGAAACAGGGATATGCAGCGTGCATAAATGATAAGCTGTCCCATTAAAATGGACACTATTGGATTGAAGGTTTGTTTTAAATAATCTTCAGTGTTTCTTCATGAAAAGTCTGACTCGCCTTAATTCAGAACAGAAACGTTTGTTAAATGAAAAAATGAAAAAGCACCTTTCTTCACAGCAATTGCTCTTACAGTATTTGTGCCTTTATATATGACTGCAAATATTCCCCATAAAACAAAACCGCATTTTAATAATAGACTTCTGATCAAACACAAGGTTGTGATGTAGGAGACAAAAACCTTTGTTCTTTGTAATGAAGAATAACAATACAGATCTGACATTCAATAAAAAGCATTCTTGATTTGGAGAGTAAAAAAATCAAATCTGTGATAAACTACTTAGTAAAGACAGGAAATTACTTTTCTGAAAATATATTTAGAATTTAAAATAATGGCACACATCATTTTTTATTGCTGGAATATTAAAATAACCCCAGACCATACCATTACATTAAGTGATATTCATTTCTCTTTTTAGGTAGCATATATACTAAATGCTGAGTAAATTAATGTTTATTATTTTGCTTGCTATCTTATATATGATTTTGTGCTTCCATGGACACTGCTAGTAAAGAAAGGGTAGAAAACACCATGGTCCTATATATAAGGAGCATACCACCAGCTGATAATATCAAATAACTTATTGATAAACACACAGGCTCTGAGCTTATTTATTAAAATGGCTACCATATAATTATATTTAATGGGCATGCCATTTTCGGTGTTTAAAGTGGAGAGTGACACTGCAGAGAATAAGATAAAGTATGTAAGAAATGTACACTTTCTATAAATTATGTTCCTAAGACCTCATTTCGGAAGAGGGATAGTGGAAAATAAAGATGAAGAGATCTAACTCATGATGAATTATTCACATTGTAGCAACAGGACAATATTTATTCTCAGTAATTCACTTGTACCTCTGGAGAGCTGAAATGCATCAAAGCTTGTTTATTGTTGATTTATGATCACAAAAAATAAGAAATGCCCTATTGTAAATTTGGAAATGATCAAATTTCTTCCTAGAAGATGATTGGGATGGTTGTGGTAAGGAATTCCACAAAAAAAAAATAACATTTATGACAAAATAAAACCCTAATCATGATCTACTTCTGGCTGGATCTATTAAGATTAATTTTCTCTGTTCTGAATGCAAGTATATAGCATGTTCTACTTCTCTGAGTAAGAAAAAGTATGTTATGTTTGAGTATTTTTAATTCTATGTAGACTAAATAATGAAATGTTTTACCACTAGGATTTCTGTAAAATCTGGCCTAGTTTTAAGAGATCAAGGCTGCTAACTCTGACTCAGAAAGGCTATTTGTCACCAACCAGAAAACCAGTCTTCTTCGGGATATTTCATAGACAAGCGGATTTTCAAAGCTGTTTGACAGCTGGGAACCCCCACTGTAACCAACAGCAGATGTTGGAGTAACATCTATGATTATGAGAAAGTTGTAACTGTATGGTTTCATTTTTTTTGGACTTTCAGGGTCACTCCTCTCTGTGGCTGCCTCCCTCAGCTGGTGATGGGGAACTTTCTGTGGGGGATGGCCTTCCGAGGAGCTGCTTGCCATTTGCACTAACCAAAGGTAGAGGTAGGTAGGCTGATTCTAGTCCATACAGTCTGCTCACCATTTTGCCTCATGAAATCTCCCTCCTGGACTGTCATTTGTGCTGTCCTTGTGAGACGTCCCATTACAGCTGGGTAAACAATTTCCTTGTAGCATAAAATAAAGGTGTCTAAGCACCATGATGAGGGGCTTATGGTTGGTTTCGTCCTCCCACACTATCAAGATACATCTTGTAATAGATCAAATGTGTACAGAGTCTCAATACCGTAGAAAAGGGAATGGCTGCTGCCTTTTAAATACAAATAGGATTACTCATTGAGAAAGGGAAATAACTAAATAAAAATATTGTAAAATTAGGAATAGTTATAACCCAGTCATGAACAAAAATGAATAAATTGGAAGGCCCTTAATGTCTTGCTAAAGCTGCCTAGCAAATAAAAGCTGTCTTTCACTGGTAACACAGGAACAAAAAGTCAAATAATGAGGCTTCTAAGACAGGGATCTTCAGTTTTATGAAGACAAGTTTGTGACATGGGTTTCTGATGTGACAGAATAACTCAGGAAATCCACTTCTGTTCAAAAAAGCCCATATTGGGGATTTTTATTGGATCTATAGCTTGCTTTAAACAAAGAACAAATCAATAACAACAGAGAACATAAATCAGTAATAAGGGAGTTTATTTAGGTTAAGTATTGTAGCTTTATACGTGGCTGCTATGGGCTAAAAGACAGGTTTTTTTCCTAGGCAAGTTTTCAAAGCAAATTGACAGTCAGTTAGAAAGATCTGAACAAGGTATCAGTTTCAAAATATCCTCTTATCTGGTGCTCTGATTCTCTTTGATTTCAAATCAGGGTAATGGCGCCTCATAATTAGAGTGACTTTAAAAAAAGCAAATCTGTAATAGACATCATTTGCATGAAAGTTTTGAATCATTTGAAGACTATTGAAATGCTTTGCTACAAGATTCATACCTGCTTCAGTTTTTCTCTGCTCTCAATGTTGTAAGGTTGGACGAGTTAACCTACAACTTGGATTTCACATGGAGGTGCGAGCCTTGAAGAAACAATTTTCCAAGTCAGTGCATAGCATTAGAACTGGAAATAAGGATTTAGAGTTGGAAGGCAGTGTGGTAGACAGAAGCAATGGAAGTCCCAGAGGGGAAATGTGGACTTTAATTCCTCATGGATGCAGCAAAAATGCGTTGAAATTTAAAAAGTTGCGCTGAAATTAAGAGTTTAGGCTGAGGGCTTCTGTGAGACTTCCCATGGCTCTGACCATCTCCACCTAGCAGATTGTGTTAGCCCCACCAGTTGTGTGATTGCACAGTGACCCAGCTCTGGAAAGCAATCCAGCTAAAAACATTTTTCTGGCCTCATAAAGTCAAAAAGGTCTATGAACATGAGGGAAGGGACAGATGCATCAAAATTCAATTAGAACAAGTTTTCACTCAGAATCTGAATTAAACATAACTGATAGATTTTTAATTTTTTTTTTTTTATTCAGACAATACTTAAGCCATCACTGAACATGGGGCAAGGAAACGGGAAAATTGAAGGGTAATTTAGTGCTGTATTTAAAGAGGATTCTTAATGGACTAGAACGATACTGAAAATTATGTCGAAATTCCATAAATTGACTTAAGAGCAGAGGCTGGAAATATTTTAACATATACCTTCACACACATACAAAAAAGTGATGTTGAAATTATAGAGAAATACATTATGTGAGCTTTTCTTTTATGCCTATGATAGAATTAAGTTCAGAATATTAAACAGAGGATGTTTAAATGCACTGTCTTACTGATTAAATTAGATCAAGAAGAATGGCAGACATAAGAATACAATCACAAGAAAGCCCATAGGCAAACCTGTAAAAAAATGTGAATCATCTTTACAAAAAAAAGTGATTAGAAAGAAGGATGGGAGTGATGGCATATATTATCAAGAAATAAGCATTGTTTCTTTGGATATCAGTGCCAAAAATATGTGTCATGTGGACTCATATCCTAAGGATATCTCAAATAAATTAAATGAAGAAAACAATGTGGTATAACTTCTGCATCTGAATGAGGCTGAAAGAAACAATGTAAACGTCGTTCTTATATACAAAATACAAGGAACAGCTTCTCTAATGAAGCACATAAATAACTAAACCCCCCTTTCCCACATACCCCTCAGTTATGAAGCGTATGCAGTCACCTCTGGTGTACTGTTGTGTGTGTATTCTGAAACTTTCTGAGCTTTTAGTGTTTAGAAGACACTCAGATCTAAAATCGTAGCACCATAGAGTGGTTTGAGTTGGAAGGAACCTTACAGGTCTTTTAGTCCCACCCCCTGCCATGGGTGAGGACACCCTCCACTAGCCCAGGTTCCAGGAGCCCCATCCAACCTGGCCTTGAACACTGCCAGGGAGGGGGCAGACACAACTTCCCTGGCCAACGTGTGCCACTGTCTCACCATCTTCATAGTGAAGAATTTTTTACAAGTATCTAATCTGAATCTGCCCTCCTTCAGCTTATAACCATTACCCCTTGTCTTACCACTCCATACCTTTGAAATCTGTCCATCTTTCCTGTAGCCCCTTTAGGTACTGAAAGGCTATTATGAGGTCTCCCTAGACTCTTCTTCTGAATGACCCCAAATCTCTATGTTTGTCAAAATCTTGCAAGCTTTATTGTCAGGAAAACATTTATGTAGTCCATAAAAAGAGTATGCAGTAGATCTAAGTGTTTGTCCTGTGGACAAAAGACAATTAAAAAAAAAAAACTGCTCTGAAGTATATTGTTCATAGAACTAGACCAGAGATATTTGAAAATAATAATAAAAAAAAATTAGAAACCAAAGAACTAATTTTTTTTTCCTGGTGGAAAAAAAAAAAAGAAAAAGCTTTTGTTTGAAAAATCACTCTTACCAAAGGAATTTATTCTCTATTTAGTATAAATCAGCAGGGACGGAGCAAGCTTTGTAATCTTCCACAATCTCACTCCTGCAGCGTAACATTCTCACCATAGCATTGATTTCATTTACTATTGGAATTTTGGAGGCTCCTGTTGTCTCACTGAGGTTGTCGAATTTCTCTGCCCCTAGGAACACTTTGAGCAAAGTGCTTTTGACTAAAGGTTCTAGAAAACATTCATGCTAAATCTCCATTATACTTAGTGTGCTTTGTTCTCTTCCTGTGCTGATAAGTTTAAATAAATAAGAAAAATTATTAATGACAATGGGAATACCAGTTTTCCTTCACCTGGGTTCTCAGAGCCTCAGCCAGTTTCAGAAATTTTTGCCTAAAGAGAGGGAGCAAAAATAAGGATTTCCTAAAAGACAGATCTCAAGAAAAGGCATTTATGTAGGCAGCTTACTATGATTCTAAATCAAGTTCTGCAGTTTCACTTCCTAAAACTATTTAAAGAATAACTCATGATCATAGAAACCACAGTATGCAAATACACTGTTTAATTTGAAATCCTAAACTTGATGTTCTTCTAAAAGTTGAAACAATATTGAAGTACTTCTTCAGTAAATCTGCAAAACATTTTCATTTGTGTGAAATTTCATATTTACATTTTTGTCAGGTTCCTGATTGTTTCTCCATCTGTTTTCTGTGATTTTACAGGATTTCAATGAAAAGTGAATAAACTTAGAAAACCTGTGAAATATTTTTTCCCTGCAGCTGAGATTTGGAGAATTTCAAACGGTAATGTGATTATCTGAGAGGTCCCACATTACTATTGTCACACATGATTTCTCAGAGCCCTCAGTCTGTTCTCAGGGCGCCCTTGTTACACGTAGAGTTTTGCACAAACTAATCTTGTGGCAGAACATCTGACACCCCATGTGAACACTTAAATTAAAATGAGATGATGCTGCTCCAGGAAAAGAAAAATACATGAAACCTGATGTCTGAAGACTATTTGATTATCCTACCACAGACTCTTTTGGCATAAAGCTAAACACTATAACGCCCCAGCAGGCACCGTCATGACCAAATGCTGCTCGTAATGGCTGATGAAGTTTTGGGAGGGAAGGGGCAGAGAACTAATGTCAAACCACCTGGTAGCGAGAGTTGTACATGATAGGAGGAGAAGGAAGAGAAGCCAAAGAAAAGGAAAATGCAAAATTTCTGTCACATAGGAAAACACTGTCAAGACTGGTCATACTGTTACGGAGAGGAACAATGAGTTGCTGGAACAGGGACTCTGTGAAATAGCCCAGCATTGCCTTGGATATACATACATAGACTGTGCTGCCAGGTCTCATTTTGTCCCGGTCTAACTCCCTTAAAAGCAAAAAAGCCCAAAGAATCAAGCACTGGCATTGATACGGGTTAAGAATATTTGCAAGATAACAGTAGCTGTTGTCCTAAGAAATGACAGATGCTTAAAAGAGATTTGACTTAAGTAGTAGATTAAATTAATCTTTGCTATAAGGGATTCGGTGAGCCTGTAACTTAAAAGTGGTGTGCCCATTTATGCTTCTGGTTGTGTTTGGTGTAATCTGTTGATTACTGGAGGCAGTATTTCCTTCCATAGTGTTTGATCTCTTTGGAAATTGCTGTATAACATTTCATAAACACTTGGACTGAATGATCTAAATCCTACTATGGTTTCCAGAGCTATTATATTTGCCTAAAAGAATTGTTTGCCTCTTAAAAAAATTTCAATTTCTGCTGTTTGCAGAGTTCCTTATGCATATGTAAGGTTGCCATCAAGCATCTGTTTTCTTCCATAAATTAAAATCTCTGATGCAAAAAAACCAAAACAAATTCCTTTCACATTGCCTGAAAAAAGTGCAATGTGAGAAACAAAACAGAAAACATGCCTCATCTGAATGTTTTTCAGTGTTTAAATCCATAAATATATTTTGATAAATACTTGACTAAAATGGCACAAGTGAGTATTGCTGTCATTTTGGAAACATGTAAGGTGCTGGAAAGCAATAAAGGGAGCTTGTATTTACCCAGTGAAGGAATTACCCCTCCTTGTTCCATTTGCTTGTTTTGCATAAGAAAATGAGCTTTAATAGGGAAACATTTGATAGAAACAAATTAGTGTCATTTTATTTGACACTTTTCTTAAGATTTTTTCTATCTGAAGTAAGGAAAGAAAATAGAAAAGCAAATTATGATGCTTCCTCACATTGTGTGAAACGCCTCTGCCACTGTAAAATCGCAAGTTACTCCAGTAATCTTTTATTTAAAGAAGCTCATTAGCACCTCTGTAAATTGCAACATTGCCAGTGTTGTAACTTTGTATCCAGAAGAGCTGTTGTAGGAAAAACCATGTCCTTTGCACAATTAAGAATTAAAATGCTACATCAGTAGTTTGAACCAAATCCTACATTGTACAATTTACAATTTCAGTTTGAAATAAGGAGTTAGTAACTATCAGTAACTACTTATGCTGCTTATGAGAGAATTACTGTCTGAATAAACTAAAGTTTGTAAGGTTTATGAAGGCAAATACTAAAAGTTCATGTGGGCAGCTCTGTAAGAATAAGAGTCAGGGTCTCTGAGTGAGTCTTATGCTTCAACAAAATGCCTTTTTTTTTTTTTTCTCAGTTACCTATCTACGATCTGCACTATCACTATACCCAGTCTACAATCAAGTTGAATAACAGTTTTTCCATTTCAGAATTACAGTCTTTCTTTCAAAGCACTCTGGTTTTTTTCGTACCATCATGTATTGAAAACAAAGCAATTGAAAAATATCCAACTCTGTAATTCTCAGGAATTGTACTTCTATACATTATTAACATTTGTTTTCAAATAGATTGTGTTTACTGAAATATTTTTTCTAGGATTAAAAAAGGAGAGCATGCCTGGGTCCCTTAGTGAGTAATTTTATACACTCTATACAGCTGGAATTGAATTTTGTCTTGGAGCTCGAGAGATCTCCATCAAGAAACATTTGATTAGCCAGATATTGCACAAACACAAACAAAATGTATTCTCTGTTGTCTTACTGCACAAATTAAATCACAAAGGATGGCCATTAACGAGTTGAAAAAGATAACAGTTTGAATATCAAACCTCTGTTCTTTGCACCTGAGTTTATCTAAAAAGCCATGTAAGGTAAGCTTTTTGTGTTTTTTGTCTTGCATTCCTAAACTCCTAGCCCTGTAGATTTTCTCTAGTAAATTTTTGTTAGATGATTATTTATGTCACAGATTATATGGTTGTACTGAGTGAAATAGAATCCTTCTGTTAATGAGGTTAAGGTACTGGTCGTTGTCAAGATGGAAAGGTAACAATGTAGTTTTGATATTTTACTTCAGAAATACAGTGAGAATTTACATCGTCTCTGAATTAACAATGTAGTTTTGATATTTTACTTCATAAATAGAGTGAGAATTTACATCGTCTCTGAATTAACAGCCACAAGTGCTAGAAACTGAAAGGATGGACCATAGAATGAGCTGGTTTATACTTTTTCCTCTTGCACTCCTCAGTATCTAATACTGGTTGTTCTTGGGCCAGACCTTTGGCCCAGCTAAGTACAGTGGTCTTGAATAAGTTTTGTGATACACTTTTGCAATATTTGTCTATACTGTTACTCGTTATAGCTGTAATTTTAAGTTAATATACAAACATAATGGAAAAAATCCCATGCTGCCCTAACACTTTCTCAGAAACTTCTCTGTGAAATTAAAAGGGAGTGAAATGGGGATGGAACTGCAAGGAGAGATCTGAAGTAGAGCACCATGCTTTTCATGGTACTGTATGTTACACTGAGAAAATTTGCAGGTTTTTTCAGCGTAAGCAGCTCTGGCAAAGCAAAACAGCCTATGTGAATGTATCAAATACTAAATGCCAATCAATGCAAATTAAATTGCAGTCCTTACTGATTTTAAAATATCTGGGTTAGTTACGTCCATGTGGGTAATAAAAGGGAGAAGGAGGAGGGATGCCCTGTCTCAGCACAGTGTGGAAATCTGTTCCTTGGCCATTACCTCTGCGTCAGTGAACTAATCTGGAATGTACTGCATATTTCTTGATTAGATGATCTCAAACTTTATATTAAAATTCCGATATGAGCATTGCTGTTTCTATCTCTTATAATGATTATTTTTTTATTTACTTAATGTTCTGTTATAAATGAAAGTGAGCAGCCTGCCTCAGGTATGAAAATGTGTCATGTAAAATGACAGTCAGAGAAGAGGTACATAAAACATGCTCTTTGTTACATATTTCCAAAAAGAGGTGAAATTCTCTCGCTTCCACAGAGTAAGGCAAGAAATGTCAAATAGGGATCAGTGATGCAACGGTTGGACCTCATCGGTGAAGTGCTTTCAGATTTGATTCCCTCAATAAAATTGTACTAATGTATAATAGGAGCCACATAAAAAAGTCAGAGTTTATTCAATCAGAATATATCTTTGTAAGTAACTGAGGAATGGGAGAGTATTTTTGGATGAAATGTGAGTTTTGAACGTTTCAAAACCATACCATAAATGGTCACAGTACAACCCTTTAGGAAAATGGTGTGCTACCTGCCAGCTACTTAAACATTTCTTTTACTCTTTTTCAATATTTTTGTAAAAGAAATTCAGAAATCAGTTTCTCACTAACCCGTAGGTTTAGCCACTGTGGTTTTAATTAAGTGATGTAGATTGCAAACATCAGATCTAGGTATCAGTAAACGGATATGCTTAATGATCTCTGCCTCATCATCCTCATCATCCTTCAGTTAATAGTGTTTGAAACATTGCTTTGTTTAAAGTTTTTCTTAAAAAACACTGGTGAAACCTGTTAAACACAAACACATTCCTATAATGTTATATTCCATCACAGACACAATTTAAAAATACCACTTCATTGAGAGGTCACATACTACAGTTGCCACACAGTTAGCTACCAAGTAAAGAAGTACCTCACTGCATTTTTTCCTGGATTAAAATGTTTTCTACCCTGTCATCTGCACTCAGGCATGTTCTGAGAGATTTTTTTAATGGCATGAGTTATGTCTTGAGTGTCTCAGGTTGTGGGAAGTAGGAAATGGTCTTTTCAGCAGTTTTTTTGTAAATTACTTTCAGGTACGGGGAGAATGGGTGAAATTATTTTGAGAGTGTCCCTTCTTACCGAATCTGCTGTCATCATCCAGCTGTAAGTTTTAGACATTTTCCTTGTAACACCATGCACTGTTTGAAGGCAACGTGCTGCACAGTATTGCTCCTCTCATAAGTTTCTTTATTAGCAAAAGAAAGCACACCTTACATATAAACGTGCAAGTGTTTGTATATGTATAGTATAAAGTCTATGTTAAAATTGTTACATGCACATTTTTTTAGTACACACTCATTGGATTTTATCCTTTTTCTTGAGTGTTATGTTCATGCTTCTACTCTCTTTGGTCCTAATACACAAAAAATGCTGCTCAACAGTAAAATTACTGTCTCAGCAGCAAAGTGCTGCAGGCAGTTCATGACAAGTTGGCACAGGCCAGGCCTGAGAAGCTGATAGTTACTAGCAGTGGCAATTCTGCATTACAGGGCGACATGATTATGGATCAAATATAAGGCCTCTGTTTAGACTCTGGCTTAATTGTGATGCTGTAGATAGAGCCAGTTGTATCTTTCACAAAGTCACAATGTTGGAAAAGACCTTTAAGATCATCAAGTCCAACCATTCCTATGCTAAACCATATCCCTAAGTACCTCATCTACTCTTTTTTTGAACACGTCCAGGGAAGGTGACTCAACCCCCTCCCTGGGCAGCCTGTTCCAGGCCCTGACAACCCTTACAGTAAATTTTTTTTTCCCTAATATCTAATGTAAACCTGCCCTGGCACAGCTTAGTGCCATTTCCCCTTGTCCTATCACCTGGCTGAAGAGACCATTTCCCACCTCACTACAACCTCCCTTCAGGTAGTTGTAGGTGGTGATAAGGTCTCCCCTCAGCCTCCTCTTCTCCACATTAAACATCCCCAGCTCCCTCAGCTGCTCCTCATATGATTGCCCTCCAGCCCCTTCACCAGCCTGGTTGCCCTTCTCTGGACTTGCTTGAGGACTTCAATATCCTTCTTATGGTGAGGAGCCCAGAACTGGACACGGCACTCGAGGTGCAGCCTCACCAATACCGAGTACAGGGGCACAATCACCTCCCTAGACCTCCTGGCCACACTATTTTTGATACAAGCCAGGATGCTGCTGGCTTTCCTGGCTGCCTGGACAGGGGTGTATGGGGCTTCAGCTCCAGTCATAAATCACAGAATGTCTCTCAGTCTCTCAAGTGCAGACCACTGAAGCCTGGTCCTCCACAGGGTCACCAGCCCCACCTCTTCCTCCCCCGCCTCCCCAGCAAACCTGGTCTGGCACGGATCTCTCTCTCTCTCTCGCTCATCTCTCTGTCTTCATAGGAGAGGTGTTCCAGCCCTCTGATCATCATATTTACTCTATATACAGAGTCTGGCCTTAACAGTCAGTCAAACAAAATAGGTAAGTCAGTTTGACTACAGGAATCAATCTATTGATAAAATTGTGATTAGTAGCTCTGAAATGACTTAAACAGGATAATGCATCTTAGTATTCTGAATATTTAGTGTGGAAAGTAAAGCTGCGTCCATTAATAATTTTTTTCTAAGAACTGACTTTGAAACAATGAGGCCAGTGGAAATTTAGAATTTTAAATTATTCTAATTCTTGCTAGTGCAATGCATTTGTTAGTACAGCAGTAATGTAAAATCATTCCAAAGCTATATGTAACTTGGAAGAAAAAGAAATCTGCAAATTATTTTCTAGTTATTAATAGTTTAAAAGTTCTTAGAAATACATCTAATAATCAAAAGCTGTTTTCACCAATGATATAGGTAGTGTTAATTTTAGAAATAATTTTCCAAAGAATTGACATGTTATATGTTATAAAAAAAAAATCTAAGAACCTGCAATGAAAGGAAGTAGAGCTAAACCTGCTGCAAATTAAGGCAACAAACTCTGATCAGAAAAGCAAAGGAGGAAGTGAAGTGATCACTAGCATAGCTGTGCTTCTGTTACAGTTAATAGGGATTGAACAATTTAAGGAAATTGAGTACATAGAAACTCAGAAAACCTAAAATTCAGCAGAAACTTATTTTACAAGCCCTTCTGTAGTCATAGGTCCCACAAAAAATACACCTTGTATAGAAATGGTTCGGGTTTTTTTTTCCCCAGGACTTATAAATCTAAGAACTCTTAAAACTGCAGCAAAAAGTTAAGATAAAAGATTTAGAAGCTTTTAAGGTCTCTTTTATTTCTGTAATCAAGATAAAACAAATTTTGAGGAATTAGAAGATGGAGAGAGTCACAGAACACCTCTGGAAACAAACTGATGCAAAAGCTTTTTTACCACTTAGAATGTGGATATTTATTTCTGAATAGTATTTCAGCCAACTTTGTGTTGTAATACTAAAATTTAGATCTTTCAAATCACAAAAAAAAATTGGGTGCTATAATTTCATTTTTCATAAAGTCTTATAAATGCACAAAATCCTCATGCTGCAGATGTAAGAAGCGTAAAAGTAACTCTGCATGGTCATAGGAGGGAAGTATTTATCAGGTTTTTACTGCATAATGTTCTTTTTTGTGCGTCTGATAGTACTGTAACTAGTATTGAGTGATGGTTCCATTGCTGGTCTGAAGACAGCAATTAATTACAGCGCACTGACAGCACTGAAACAAACGTACACATTGTGCTTGACATTTAGGCAGAAATTCCACCCCACGTCTATGTACAAATATCATGAGGATCCAATTGTTGTCTGCAGAAGCTTATTTTCTAGATTATACACATAATATTGCGGTGACACAGGGAAGAATACCTAAGGTTGAATACTGCTTAGAAACAAAGACTGTAGTATTTGCAGTGGTCACAAACTCCTCGTTTGCTTATTTCTTCTTTCTTTGGCTGTGTATTTTGCTCATATATGGAAAATTGGGGAAAAATTAAAAGACCCCTTGTTGTCTCTTCACTTTATTGTGCCTTGACTGAGATGTTCATTAATGCAGAAGCAACTGGCTTTATGTTTCTTCTCTTCAGTATATTCTCTCAAGGTGTCACTGATAATAAGAACATCAGAATGAAAGGAATGTGAAACTGCTTAAAGAAGTCTTGCAGAATATCTCACGTTACCCAGTTTTTTTGTTTAAATTGAAAGATAAATTCACTTTGTGCTGGACATAATTAAAAATGTGCACATTTAATGATAGCAGGAGAGCTAAAACCAGCCTGCCCGCCCACCCACCTGCTGGGCAGAGGAAGGAAGGGAACTCAGCCAGCTCTCAGGTGAAGGACACTAATGTCTTGTAAGGAATTGAGTGATGGTGTCTACCTGGCGCAGAGTCATGACCCCAACACCTTCCAATGTGGAAGTAGGAACCCAGTTCAAACAACCACAGAAGCACGTAGCTGTGCAGGTCTTGGGGTGTAGGGAATGTCACAGTGTGCTTGTAGCAGGAGGCAGCTCTGATCAGGGCTGTGTACTGTGTGAACAGATAAGGGATCTCCTCAGCCGACCGGCGTACCCGCAAGATGAAGTGGAAGTGCTCAAAGACAAACTAGATAGACTCGTGAGCATTAGGGAGGCTGAGATGGAGATAGAGGCTCTGTCCTCCCAGCAACAGAAAAATGAGTACCCAGTTGGTAGCGTCCAGGACCAGAGTGACCCTGCACCCTCCCCCAGACAGGACAGTCAAAATGAAAAGGATGAATGGAAGCAGGTATGTGGCAAGGGCAGTAGGAGAGTGCCTTCCATGCCTGTCCTTCCTCCTCAAGTTCCCCTTTGAGCAATAGATATGAGGCCCTAGTAGAAGTGGACCAGCCAGATAATGAGATGGCTGATAGGCTAATTGCTCCTGAGGTAGTGTTCCCCAGGATAAGACCCCCTAAACAAACCATCAAAACAGCCTCTGTTAAGAAGACAAGATGGGTCATTGTCTTAGGGGATTCCCTTCTGGAGGAAACTGAGGGCCCAATCTGTAGGCTGGCCACAATACATAGGGAAGTCTGCTGCCTTAAAGGAGCCTCAGTTAGGGACTTAACAAAACAACTCCCAACCTTGTTCAGGCCCACAGATTATTATCCACTTTTAATTTTCCAAATAGGTAGTAATGAAATCCATAAAAGAAAACTGAGGACCATTAAAAAGGATTTAAGGGCCCTGGGATGCATGGTGAGAGGATCTGGAGCGCAGGTAGTGTTTTCCTCCATCATTCCTACTACAGGGAATTGGGAGGGATGGAATGAGAAGAGCCAGGAAATTAATACCTGGCTCCGAACATGGTATGAGAAACAGAACTTTGTGTTCTTTGACAACGGGCTGGCTCGAGCATCACCAGCCTTGCTGCCTTGGGATGGGGAGCACTTATCCCCAAGGGACAGAAGGATACTCTCAAAGAAGCTGACATGGCTCATTAATAGAGCTTAAAATGAGATGAGAAGGGGAAGGGAGACAGGGCCATGCTAGATGGAAAAAAGCCTGGAGGCCGAGTTACTGAGCGATGGTGTGTTGACAATAACCTCTGGTCAGCCACCCTAGTAAACCAGGATGATGGAGCGTTAACTCAAAGCAGAGATGTAATTATTTCTGAGGGGCTAGGTAACTTAACCAGCTTTCACTTGGGAAGCAAGGCTTCCCTTAGGAGCGTAACAAGATCAATAGACCAGCTGAAGTGCATCTACACCAATGCACGCAGCATGGGCAACAAACAGGAGGAATTAGAAGTCCTGGTAAGCCAAGGAGACTATGATGTGATTGTCATCACAGAAACGTGGTGGGATAATTCACGTGACTGGAGTGCTGCAATGGCTGGTTACAAACTATACAGGCATGACAGGCTGGGTAGGAGAGGAGGTGGGGTAGTCCTCTACGTCAGAGAATGCTTTGGCAGCCTGGAGCTTGATTAGACACCTACAAATCAATGGGGCCAGACGGGATCCACCGGAGGGTACTGAGAGAGCTGGCAGATGTGCTAGCCAAAACCCTTTCCATGATCTACCAGTAATCCTGGCACACTGGGGAAGTTCCACCAGACTGGAGGCTGGCAGATGTTACACCC
>VZTU01026913.1:15604-38457 GCA_013400835.1 Zapornia atra | reverse complement strand
GTAGCCTGCTAAAGCCAGAAAATACTTCATGAGGAGTATCTCCCTCTTCCATAGGATTCTTCTCAGTCAACAGGCGTATCTGAGCTCTCTGTGCATTCTCTTGGGGAATATGTAACTGAACAGAATCTTCAGAGAAGGTTAACTGTGCATTTAATTTACGGAGTAAATCCCATCCAAGTAATGGCAAAGGGCACCCTGGTATAGAGAGGAATTTATGTGTCCCTTTAGTGTCCCCAGGTGTGAGTTCCATAGGCTGTAAAAATGGCTTCCAAGTTTAAGCGTTCCAGCAACGCTTAACTTAGTCTTTCTTAATGGTCCCTTGCAACTAGTTAATATAGAAAGGGTGACCCTGCTATCAATCAAAAAATCTACTGTTTCATTCCCCAAAATAATTGGAACCAGACAGTTGGCTGGGGAAACTTTAATAGATTCCTCTGGTTCCCTTCAATCTAATCCGATCTCTGCCATTAGCCCAAGAGTTTCCTCTTTCTCTTCAAAAGACATGGACATTCCCTTTCCCAATAACCCTCCTTCCTTCAAAAGGCACACTGACTTGTTCTTAGAAAATCTCATAGCAACTTCCTCTGCTACCTCCCCATCCCCTACCTCTGCCTCTGAATACTCCTCCTACCTTTTCTTCCCTGTCCTTCTGCCAGGGCAGCCAGCAAAGAAGCTTACAATACTGCTTTGCTCTTGCTTCTCTTTTCCTTCCATGTCTTCTCTATTATATATTCTGCATGCAATCAACAATAATTGTGAAACTGTCATTCTGTTCACATCATCCAACTTCTGCAGTTTCCTTCTAATGTTGATTGACCAGTAGACAACATATTAAACAATTTCATATTCCTCTGGACCCAAATCTGTCCATTTTTGAGCTGACTCATAAAAAGCAGATGTCTTTTGTCTCTCTGCCTTATTTCAAACAATTTACATTTTTTTTGGTGTGTGTGTGCTTTTCTGCTCCCTTCTGGATTCTATACAGAGTTAGTTTTTGTTATTCTTTAATTCCCTGTAATCCTTTATCTGTATTGGGACCCCATCTGGGAATTTCCCTTGGGAGATACATGTTAGTACTGGGCACTCCTCCACACTTCAGGTACAATTCTTCCTGAGGTTTTTCTAAAACTGTCCTACTTTCCTCATGGATAAACAAATATTACAAAAGGGCTTGTATATCTATCCAATTAGGATCATGAGTCATCGTTACAGTCTTAACAGTGCTATACATTCCATCTGGATTATTCCAGTAAAACCTGACTGCCCGTTTCCAGCGTAGGAAGTTGGAAGTCGTGAATGGTACATGAACACACACCAGGGCTCTATCGGGTCCTACAGTCTTTCTAAGAGGGGCCTGGAGGACAGCTCTCTTTTTCTGTCCCCTAGCTCTTCCAGAAACAGGACCAGTAATTTACTTTTCCTCCTCATTTGCAGAATCCAATTCTAATTGTTTTGGGGGAGCTACCAAGAGCTGAACATCTTCCACCCTGTCTTTTGGCCTGTTTTTTCTTGTCTTACAATTGGTACAACACAAAGACTTGTGTCTCAGCTTATAATCAGTGCAACATGAACACCACTTTCCCTTTTCTTTCTTTTTTGTCAAAGAATGTATTTTTCTTCTGCTGTTCTGAATTCATCAAGCCATATATCTTTCTAATATTCAAATAACTTTTCAATGCATAGAACAAATCTGCTTATGCTATCTCATCCCATGTTCCATTTCTTTGACAAAACAACATTAATTGAAATATGATATTTCAAGTTCACATTTTCAGGCCAATTTTCACCATTATCCAATTGATATTGTGGCCACCATTCATTGCAATACCATTTTAATTTATCCCGGGGGATGGGTGCAGGTAATGTCCCTCTAAACTTACTCCAACTGTTTAGGATGCATCCTAAGGGAGAACAGAGAGAAACATTCATGGAAGTAGTGGAATCCATTTCAGTAGGGAAAAAAATAATTTCCTAAACCAATGTTTCGTAGACCAAATTTCCAAATATAAAAAGAGGGATCTCTTCCCTCTACACTAATTCACACTGCTTCCTTAAGAAGCTTCACTTTTCCCCCACTTTTTCCTCTTAAATATCTCTTTCCAATAGCTTTGCATCGTGTTGCTTACCTCCTGGCTGCAGGAGAGGAGCTGTTGGGAGTCCTCGATCAGCAGGTCAGTCATGCAGAGTTCAGTCAGCTCACTTTTCCTTGCCGGGTACAGCAAGAAAATCCAAGCAAGGCTGTCACTGCAGTCACATCTGGGTCACCAAAAACAGTTGTCCCAAAAGTGAGATGGGTGCTAGGTGGTAATTCCACAAAGCTAGCACCTACCTCTTCACAGACCTGAAATAAATCAAGTACCCCTGCCACATGTGTATATTGGCATACTGCACATCAGGTAACAACCTCACTTTTGGGACATCATGATCTCATTTTGGAATTAGCCCTGCTTTCAGAACACTCAACTACATGACTTCCACAGATGTCTTTAAATAGTATCTTATGGTTCTGTTAAAGTAGATTAAATGTTTCATCACAGACACACATACAAAAAGCTGGAATTACAGGATAAGCCTTTTACCCTGGATTATGGACTGAGTATTATTCTTCATTTTCCTTACTTCTACCTTTGTTAATACTGCTACTTGAAAGAAGGTATTTCAGCAGTAAGTAAATTTAAATTCTTCACAAGACATATTTCCCGGAAACAATGGCAGCAAAAGCACAATGTCGTATTTACATTTAAATACAAAAGACCCCCCTCCTCCCCAAACCACCAAACTCTCAGAATTTGTGGGAATTGTGTTTTATGGCATGCTTGTGGGTGACACAGATTTGAAAAAGGCAGAGTGTCCACCTTACTAGTTGTAATGCTGAGTCAGATGCAGCAGAGTTGCAAGGAGGGGTCAGCCCAGCCAAGGAAGTTTCCAGGCTACAGCAGAACTGGTAATTTATATTTAGTTGGCAAGAACGTTGTTCATGCCGAAAATTCTAGGGTACAGTTACAGCTAGAAGCCACTGCCCTCAGCCCAGTCACACACCTTGCTGGTAGCTGAGCAACAATGTTGTCATAACCTTTTCTCCACGTCATCTCAAATCCTACCATGTGTTTCTGGCTTTTGCTCATCACATCTTAAGCTACTGATAACTCCTACAGCTTTTTTTAAAAAAAAAACCAACAACCGTTTAAGCAATTATAGGACACTGGACCCGACTTTGTGGGGATCCCCTCTGCTCCTTAGCTCTGGTTACACAGGGGATTCGCTACCTGCACATCAGACAGGAAGCACCTGATCCCAGGCCGCCCCTCTAAGCTTCAGTCTCATCCCCGGAGCCTCGTCAGGGACGTGGCCGTAGCCGGATCGTCCCGCCGGCCTGTGAGGCAAGGACGGCTGGAGGCTGTAGGGAGACGCCGGCTGACCCTCCTCCCCCTGTGCCGCAGCACGGCCTGGGTCCGGGGGTCCCCAAGAACAAGGTGTGGGAGGCTTGCCCGAGCCGGGCGCCGCACTCCCCGACCTCCATTTCGCGGCACGGGCACCGCTCCGAGGGCCGGCGGAAGATGGCTCCCCGCTGCCTGCCGCCGCCCCCTCGCGGCGGAGCGACCCCCCCTCCCCCCGCCTCGCCGCTTCCCGCCAGCCCGGGCGCGGTGCCTCCTTTCGCCGCTGCTGTGGGTGGGTAGGCGGGCAGACGGCGCCAGAGGCGGAGCCTGTCGCTCTGCTGCCGTACGCCCAGGGCAGTGGAGGTTGAGGAGCGGGTGCTAGAGGCTGTTTCGCCATGACCGCGGATATGAGACAGAGGTTTGACCGGTTCCTGCACGAGAAGAACTGCATGACCGCCGTGCTCGAGCGGATCGAGAGCAAGACTGGCGTCAACCGCACCTACATCGCCACCGGTGAGCGCTGGCCGGCCCGTAGCTTTCCGCCTGTCTCCCCCCCGCCAGGCTCCCCTCAGGAGGTTGGAGTCCGGGGCGCTTCGCACGGGTGCTGCGGAGGGGGGAGCGGGGCGGTGGGGTGGTGGAGCGGCCCACCGGGGCTGCCACGGCTCCGGCCGCAGCGGCCGCGCCCTTCCCGCTCGTCCTCAGACGCCCCGGGGGTAGCCCGCGCTAACGGCTCTCTGCTCTCTCCCTGCGCAGCCATCGTCGGGGCGGTGGCCGTGTACCTGGTGGTGGGCTACGGCGCGCCCTTGCTCTGCAACGTCATCGGCTTCGGCTACCCAGCATATGTCTCGTGAGTGTCGCGACTCTTGACCCTTTCACGATGATCGCGTGTTAGTGGCGGAGGTGGGGAAGGGAGGGCGGCTGGGGGAAGCACAGTTGCAAAATCACGGTCCTGTGTTGGCTGGGGCACGTCTGTCACGGTGGCCTTACGGGACCGTGCCCGGAGTGGTGTTTTCCCCACCCGCGCCTGTCTCTTAGCACGCACAGGTGCGAGGTGCTACGTAGAGAACAAGGCTTCCTTCACCTGGGAAGAGCTACGTAACAAAATGCAGGCAGGAGATGCTGGGTAATTTCCGCGCTTGAAAGCCCGTAGTGCGTTCTCATAGCGTGTGGCGTTTCCGCTCTGGGTTCCCAGCTGTGTTGTCTCGGTGAGACACTGGGTTGGAGTCTCTCACCTGCTGCTCGTAACAGGAGGGAGAATTGCCGTTCCAACAGTATTTCCTAAAACTTCCACTGATGGTCTTAGTTGGGAATGCTCCCGGGTATGCAGCGAGGCGCGGGTGCGGTGTCAGCATATGTTTGGTACGAAGCGCTAGGTGATGTAATGGGCTGGAGGCAAATGCATTAAGGAATGCCTTTTACTCCAAAACTGCCTAGCTGAGCTGAGGAAGTGGAAAGGAAGACACTGCCGTTCCTCTTGGGTGTAAAAGACATAGCCGCCTTGGGTGTTTTATATTTAAGAATGTCTAGTATCTTTCATGGGCCTTACATTGTTACAGTACCAAAATGGCTTTCATGTTAGGTAACACCATAGTGGAGTTCGTGTTGCAAAAGACTCCAGGAATGTACTAAACAAAACCTTCTGTGTAGGCTAATATGTTCATAAAATGGAAGTCTTTCCCAGCTCTATTGCTGTATCATTGAAGTTTAGTGTTTGCCCTTTACATAACTGTTTCGATACAGTCAGCAACGTTTAAAAATATGTTCTCTCTAATTAGCTCCTGGACAATGCAAAATACATGTCTCTTTGTCTTTCAGGCGTGGGAGATTTACTTAGTTTTAGACTTGAAACATCTTATTGTGGTGATGCCTAAAACTAAGCAACACTTTTTAAAATGCTATTTCTGGTGGGTGTTAATTTAGGAGATAGTCAAGAATTCTGGAGGAACTTAGCCTTGGTTCTCTATAAGGCAAACTCAGTTAAAAGATACATTTTTCATTAAAATCTTAAAGTGAAAATATCAGCCAACAAGGCTTTAAAACCTTAAAATAGTTGCACAGGAATTAAGTTTATGTAATATTTTGTGTCTGAGTTAGGTCACTTACAAACTTACATAATCACTTTATAAAATCATATTTAATTTTTAAAAATTTGTTTTGAAACTGGTTGGGGATTATATTTTAAATCTGCCTTCATGCAACTATGGTGAATAAAATAATAATAATAGCTCTTAGAGCTGTGGAGGCAAGATAATGGCAAAAGAAATACAAATAATGGTCTTTTTCTCTACCAAATCTGGTAAATTATATTTTTAAAATAATTTTGTAGTCTGTCTACCCTTTTTTCATGTTGGAGGGTGGTTGTGTTAACTTTATGTAAACAGTTACCTTCTGGGTGTTAGTATGGTGGACTGGTTTGGTTTTGGGTTTTTTTGGGTGGACGGGGGGTGTCTTTTTGGTTTTTTTTTTCCTTGTTTTTAAAGTAATGGGTACCTACACCATATGTAGTCCTTGGCTGCATATTTTACTGAAACAAAAAAACCCACATAAATAATATGCACACAAATACATTGCCAGACTTTTCTCCCCCAAGTCATGCTCAGTTAATGCTTTCCCTTTAGCAGTCTTTTTAATGCTGAAACATTTTTAGGAGGAAATTATAACCAGGGATGAAAAATCTTATTTAAAACACGTGTGGTGTGCTGCATGCCAGGTTGCAGCTTATGAAGCAGCCTGCTGCTGGCACAGGTGGGCTCAATCCCCTCCCCTTCACAAGTACAGAGCTGGTACATATTTTTTTCCCACGTGCTTTGCTCTGACCCCAAGCCTGCAGAGACAGAAGACAGCGTGGATGCAGATAAGATGGCACATCCTGAGATGCCTTTCAGGCTAGACTCAAGCGTGGGCTGACCATGAAAAAGAGTGACAGTCCTCTTTGGTGATTGTCCTTCTACCACCACATGGATTTCTTTTTGTGTTGGACTCTACCATGCCACCCTGCCATAGAATCTTTATCCTAATGCAGGGCCAGCTGCAAAAAGATAGAGCCAAATCTCTGTAGTGATTCCTGCTCTCACTTTTGCTGCTCTGGATCCTGCACTGCAGTCAGGGTACTGTTCCCCCAGGCTTATAAAGACTCAAAACATAAAGAACACTAGCCAGGGTGGTTTGTTTATTTCTCTCTCTTATTCCTGTCTGTCTCCCTTGAAAAGACAGCTGAAGAGTCTCCTATATGAACTATCAGAAGGGAGATTTCCTTCCTAGCATTGTGAGAAAAACAGTTTTCATCTGTTTTCATTAGCTGCAAACACCCTCAAGTGTAAAAGCTGTGGCTTCTGGAAGAAGTTAGGAGCTGTAAACAGAATGTATTTTACAGGGTGTTAGTTTGATGTTTACACAGGTGTTCCAACAATGGATCCAGGTCTGAAATGTTTCAGAAAGGTACTGAAAGATAAAAAGCAGTTTACTTTTCCCCAGTTAACTTAGATCTTTCTGTTGTAAAGTAGATCAGTGTGCCATTTCTGCATTGTCAGTGACCGAATTCTTTGAATTAAGAAAACAAGAAAGTACTGGGTCAGGCTTCTGTTCATCAGAAAAGATACTCCTTGAAGGAATGGGACAGATGTCTCTGTTCTGCAAGGCAGATCACCTTCTGTTCTTACAGTTGTTTAAAATGGCAACAGGCTATGAGGTGAGTGACCCATTAGGCACATTCTAAATCTGTTTTTTTACTAGGATTTTAGTTCTGTGTTACCTTGGTCATGGTTCATCTCTGTGCTTGCCTGAAAGAAAATACATTAGGAGGAAATAAGCAAACCCAGAGAAGGAAGCTCAGCTCATATTTTGGTGTGTTCACACGTGAACCTAGGAGAGTTTTATGGATGTGCATGTGTCTGCCTGTCAGGGCTCGTATAATTGTGTAGTTTATTTTCTTTCATTTACATAATTCTCTGTGTTCCTTGTCAGTGTGTGCCACGCAGCAGGTGCGAGCTTCAGTGGAGCAGCGCGCTGGAGGCTGTAGCCGCTGGGCTAGACTTGGCAGGTGGGGTGTGCCAGGCCCCCGGCATGAAGCGGTGCAGCTGCGCTGCTGCCTCCGTTCACATCGCTGGGGTGCTGGCCTTGGCAGAGGCTCAAAGCCAGCACGAGGAGAGGGTGCAACTCCCTAGTTAACGCCTCTTACCGTTTCAGGCAGGCACAGCTGTTTCCCTTCCCCTTTGCTCATGTTCACCTTCAGCTTTACTTTGTGTAACTTCTGAGTGGCTTTATATGTGGAGGGGTTTCTTTACCAGCCATACAAAATTTTCCAAAACCTCCCCAGTTTTTGGTGCTGTGTCACCAGCAAGGGCCCACCCGAGGCTCTTAGTGCAGGCAAAATTAAGCAGTTGTTTTCCAAATAAATGTCATCTGGCTGTTTCCCAGTAAGTCAGACGATCTGGATTAAAGTTTGTCATAAAACCCTAGTCTTAGTCTGTAAAGTGCTGTTTGATGAAATAGAATAATTAATTTTAACTTGAAATCTAAAACTTACTGGCAGGCTTTTGCGTTGGCAGTAGAGCAGTGTTGAAAACTTTGCCACAGATCATAGATGCAACTCTTTAGCAAGCTTTAACTTCACAAGGCAATACTCAGACCAGGGGATGGAAGAAGTGAGTGTTGGCAGTATATAAATAACAGTGCCAGTATTTTCACTGCTTCTCTAAACTTTCCAGAGCTAGCCTGTGTAAATGTAGCTCCACCCAAGGCCGGTGGTGTGGTGAATTGCCTCAAAAAAAACTAGAGAGCATGGAAGCAGGAGGGGAGCCTCAGATGACTGAGAAATGCAGGCGAAGGATTAGAAGTTCCAGAACTGCTGTTGTGTTTGGTTTGAAATTTACAAAGATGAATACAGCTTTGGGCAGTAAAATGTCTGAACTTACTACTGGTGTCTTGAAGGGAGAAAAGCAATATAGCACAATGATGCCTCTCTGCTTTGACTAATTTTATGCTATTATTTCAGTTTAGCTGTTTTCACTATTTAAGTGCTGCTTGTGGCATTTTGCAAACAGGAAACAATCTAGATTGATTGTAGATAAGTATAAATATGCATTTCAGGTCTTAATTTTAACACTGTCATGCTGTCTTGAGCTTGTCTGCTAGTTCCTTTGCCTCTTCCATACCTCTGAAACAGGAACATTGCTTTTCTTTTATCACCTTTGTTTAGATAATAGTTCTTGTATTTGTTGAGAGCTAGGGCAGGAGGTTTGCTTTCTCTGAAGAAGTTTTGAGGAGAATGCTTCCTTTTTTCCTTCATGGAAGGCACTGTGTGAAATGCTAAATGTTCACAAGTAATGCTCTGACACTGTTTTATAAAAGTGATTTGGGAGAACTGGTGTATTTAACCAGGTTCACAATGCTCAGTATAAATATTAGTAGAAAGTTTCCAATTCTGTCTGCTCTTATACTGTTTCCTCTCCTAGTTGCTACTTGCTTGGTGATTCCCTGGCACAGGCTGTCCAGAGAGGCTGTGGCTGCCCCCTCCCTGGCAGTGTTCAAGGCCAGGCAGGATGGGGCTTTGGGCAGCCTGGGCTATTGGAGGGTGTCCCTGCTCATGACGGGGACACATATGTAACTGGAACTAGAAGATCTTTGAAGTCCCTTCCAAGCCAAAGCATTTTATGATTCTTTTAATGGGGCTTCAGACATTTAAAAGTGTATTTTGGGGTTTTTTTAAATACGTTCTGCTGAATCAGTTCCTTAAAACATACTTGGATTTTTTTAATGTTAGGTTCTAGAACATTTTGTTTAAAATAAAAGCTGCCTTCCCTGTTTGTTGGATAGATAATATGCTTTTCTTTGTAGAGATAGCAAGTGGTTAGATGCAAGAGAGTCTCTAATATTATGGTAACTGTAGGAAAATTAGAATTTATCTTCCATATCTTAAATTTAGGTTAAAAATATAAAGGCCTTTGTTACACAGATTGATCCACAATCTGAATTAAGCTCATTGAAAGACTTCTAGTTTTTGATTAATGTGGATACTATTTTTAGGAACTGCAGATATGTTTAAGGCATAAATTAAGGTGTTTTACCAGACCTTGGTCAAGATGCACTGCAGTAACTGCACCTTGCATACACACCTCTCTCTTACTGTATTGGCCTCGAGCGACTTGGTTGATGTAAGCCCAGAGATGTTAAAAGAATAGTTAGACTTAAAGCAGTCGGATTTATGGGAATGTATTTTTAAACTTGCCATCCTTCTGGTGAATGTCAGTGCTTCTAACATTTAATGTATAGCATTGGCGATCCTAAAATCTGAAAAAGTCAGCTGAGGTCAAAAAGTGAGATTAACAAAATGTGGATTTTTGTTAGTTGCTTTTCTCATTGCTACAGTTTAGCAACTGGCGCTACACTATTCATAAAGGAGATTCTGCTGGTTCCTGTGAACCAGCCTCAACTCAGCAGTTAGTCCTCAGACTAAAACTTGAATCCCTGTTCCCACTTGCAGATGAGTAATTTTTAAAATTACGTTCAGTAATTAAAATTGAAGATTTTTATTTCTAGTTTTAAAATACCTTACAGTCGTTACCTCAGAACAGCAACGTTTTCCCAACTGAGGCAAGTCTGAAAACATTGCACCATGATTTCATGCTTAGCTGCAATCTATATAAATTAAGACCATATCTTGATTCTTTTGCCCACCTTGCAGTAGACAGAACTGGAAAGCAAACTGCAAGAAAACTACACTTGAAATACAGTCTCCACAGTGCAGCATACTTTGACAGGAAAACGTAATTCTTTCTGTACTGTTGTAAGCAGTACTGGGGCCCAGTTCTGTGTTTGGTCACAGAAACACTGTTTGATCTCAGTGCCTGCACCCTAAACAGTAACAGCTGTGGAGAGGCAACCGCAGCATGCTACTTTTTTCTTTTTTGGCCCTCTAACAAAATCGACTGTCACAAGTAGAGAATCATTGTGTTGTGGACCCTCAGCAAGTAGCTTCTCTGGTAGGATGTGGCAGGTCTGCAGTATGGAGGTAAAATGTGGCTTTCCCCAGAGCTCCCCTGCTGATTGGCACTTTTCTTGTCTATATCTCTGGTAAAGAGAACCTAAAGAACGTACTAAATATAAACTGGGATGAGATGTTTCCAAAAGAGGGCTTTTAGACTGTGGCAGACAGCGTAGCAGCCCTGGTCTAGCTGTTTGTGTACAGTACAGCCAACAGTGAAGGTGGTGTACTGTACAGCCTGAGTCTGCAGGCATGGGTGAGCCCTGCTGAAGGCCGCAGTGACTTCCCCTGTTTGTGTTAAGGCTGGAAGTGGAAGAAATCGCCTTACCAGAGGGAGTGAATGCATGGGCAGCTTCTCTGGGGGTGGAGGGCTGAAGCCTGCCTGTGTGGGAGAGCAAGCAGTAACCACCAAATGGTGGGCAGGCTGGACCAAGGGACCGACACACAGTAATTCCTGCAGAAAAAGCCTGCGTGTGTGTTTGGGGGAAGCTGGTTTAACCTGAGTCAGAACTGAGGAACTGACTCATTGTGTGCCCCTACAAGTACTTGTTCCACAAGAGTGCAGGCCAAGAACAAGCTGAGAGAAATGAAATGAGAGGATTGCTTTTCTGCAAGAATCTAGCTTTATGCTGAATTGACATGTAGTCTGTAGGACTTGCTTCACTGGCGGGTAAAATGGCATATGCTCCTTTTATTGTCTCAGCCTCAATTTCCTTTAGAGAAGCAAAGGTAGAGCCCTTAGTACTACTGTCATGTTTGTTACTGTCTTCTAATATCTGCCCCTGCATGGAGAGTGAGCCCCCTATGCTATCCTTCATGAATTTGTCTGCTGCTGTCTTCGGGATATACAAAATTTTGAAGGGGAGGGGCATGCTGGACTTGTACTGCAGTGGCCATGTAAGTGCATTTGGCAGGAAGATGTTTTCCATACCTGCAAATGCGCAACTCTGCTATTGGAATCGGTAAGGAGGAGGAAGAAAGATGGAAGACAGAAGGCTTTTAGCTGATGGATAAAAACTCAGAAGACAAAATGGTACAGCAAAGAAAAAGAAGCAGGTACTTCTTTCACTGAAATGGTGCAAGATGTCACAGAGACAGCCTGCCAAAGATGAATCTGAAATGGGGATGACAGGAGGCACCAAACTGAAGGAAGTCTGGAGTACAGTTGGAGTGTTGATCCACGGGGGTGTCTGGAAAGATAGATAGAGGGAAATAATTTTTCAATCACCACAACCTGCTATAAAGAGCTGAGGCAAACTGTAAAGAACGAGCTCTAAAAGTATAGGTAATTTCAAGATGTTTTTAAGTTACATAGAGGAAAAAAAAAGCTACAGTTGGCTAAGAAGGTCACAAATACTCCACATGAGACTAGAGCAATAAAATTTGACCGTTCTTTGTTTCTTAATTTCGTATCTGGACTCAAACCCCAACCTAAAACACCCCAAACACATAACTGATGTACTTACAATATGCTTATTCTGTGAGGACTTTGTGTAACTTAACTGTAACAGTGATTTGTTATGCCCTAGCTAATCCAGGAGCATGTAACAGCCCCTCCTTGGACAAGAGGTGATTTTTTTGTGGTTGTTGAAATGAGTCAATGAAACAACTCAACTTGGCAACTTACTAAAAACTAGGCCGATACCTGTTACTACCAAGTAACAGGATGAGGTAAACACACTGTACATCTGCAGTTCAATTTGACTAATTCTGGGATGCACACAGCCAAAATTGAGCTGGTACTCTGATACTGTAGCTGATGTGACCCCAGGGCTTCTGGAGAGCATGGCAGCCTCTGCTCTTCCCTGTTGGCGTCACCAGCTCATGAGGTTATTAGGGAGCAGATCTGGCTAAAAGTTACGTTTTTACTTGGCTCCACATCTGTCTGCACAAGTTGACAAGCTGGCCCATGGCAAGCTGTTGTCACTGCTGGATAGGCATCTGCTTTTAAAATAACTGAGCTGTGTCACTTGCCATCCATTACGGGAAGCTGTTCCTACTTTCACCTCTGATGTGCAGAGCTGTTGTTAAGTAGTTGTTTGAGGCTTTATTTAAAGTCCTTCGCAGTTAGTGTTTAAGCTGCATATGAAATAATTTGTGTAATTACTGGACATAATGGACATAGAATTTAGTCAAATCAACATTCGAGAAAGCTTATAGAAACCTGGCAGTATCTCTCTTTTTAGATTTGGAGCTGCATGCTTAGTAAATCTTAGTGTTATGTGCTAAAGAGACTAACTTGCTCTTGCAACTTATAAATAACGATTAGAAGAAGCCTGTTCTTATGTTGGTTGTTCTGCCAGTGCCTCTTGATCTGTATCTTAGGGTTATTGATGGAGACTGCATTTTGAGTATCAGACTGATTGTGACTTAACGTGGACAAGAATAAAATGTTCTTGTCTTGCAGTACATTTATGATGTATCTATCTCCTAAGGTTAACTCTGCAGATCATTACACCAGGATAATACCTGGTATATAAGAATAACTTCAAAAAGTAGGTTGAATTAGCATGGTATTCTCATGCTGAAAAGAGTATAGTTACAAGTGGATAACAAACCCTGTCTGCTCAGATACTCTACATAATTTGCTGTATTTACTCTTTCTTGGATAATGAGTATTTTCTGCAACTTGATGTTGAAATAGTGTGCAAAGAGCAAATAATGGAGATAGCTTTTGTCTTTAATTTAACAGGGACATATTAGACTGGCTTTCCACTGGTAGTTTCAGCTTAGGGACATAATTCCCTTAGAAATATTCAGAAGCAAAATACTTGTCAAGTACTTGCCTTTCCTTGACTTAAAACTTCCCACTGACAGCCCTGCTATGTCCTGCTTTTTCCTTCCTCTCCCCTCCCTCTAAATGGGGAGTCATTGCAAACAGGTGCAGTTTGTGCGCTTCCTTCAGAGCTGACGTGGATGTTACCTTAGTGGGTGTTGTAGTGGCCTGTCACCTGAGCTTGTCCCGTGGTACCCACCTAAATCAGATTGGAGAAGGAGGGGAGATGCACTCTTTGCTACAGAATGTAAGAAAACTCTACATGTGGATTTAATGCTGCATGTCAGCTGGCTAAATCACATGGGGTTTTGACTACTAGTAGCACTGCTGCTTGTGACTTGACTGACTTTATAGTGTTTTGTTCATGCATTCCCTTCAAGACATTGCCTGAAGGAACTACAGAGCAGATGGTGAACGTTCAAAGAGAGCACATCCATGGCACTGGGTTTAGGCATTCTCAAGGGCCACCTGTTTTTTACAGGAGATGAGATAATAGAGCCTGCCTCATTAACAGTGATAATGCCATTTGCCAGAAAATTGGACATTTTAAGCTTTTTTTATGAAAACTGATTTCAAAGGTCACAAAGATGACTTTAATGATGTTGAAAACCCCACCAGTGCTTCTTTAAATCCATGGATGGTTTCAGACAATGACTGGAAAATAGAAAGACTGTTAGCAGTTTCACTGCAAAACATTCTCTCACAAATGCCAAGCCAGAGTGCTTAATATGTTAAAATAAGCCTTACCCTCTATGCTTTTAATGGAGAAATTGTCAGCAGGACCAGAGAAAATCACATGAAGAACCCCTGCAGCAGGATTTCCTTAACAGTGAGAAACTTTGCAATTAGTTTCTTTCTCTCTCTCCTCAGTTTATCCACCCCTCTTAATTTCCCCACTAGTCACTTCTTTCCCTCTAGAAGTACAGTTTCACACCTTGAAAATAGGTCAGTGGCCCTCTCCCTTACCTCCTGTGTTGTTTGGTGTTTGGTTTTGCGTTTTTCTGTATGGTCCCTTCTACCAGTTCCGTATTAGAATACCTGGAGGTAGGGGCACAGAAAAAACATGGTTTACAGTGGGAGGACAGGAGCAGCTGAAGTTGGCACTGCCTTTGAGTAGGCCTTGTTAGGAGCAGCAGTAAGCAGACATGCTGCTGTGCACCTGTAGAAAACCTGTTCTTCCAGTTGTGCGGATGCACCAGCTCTGTAGCAGTGCCTGACGTCTGCATGGTGGGGTATGGCAAGGGCTGCTGCTCCCCCCACTGCAGGACCCTGCTCACCAGCCACAAACTCTAATGGAAATAATGCATAAATTAAGTATCAGATCCTCGTATTGCTTTTCAGAGTAATTTAATCCAGTAGCTATGCCAGTTCTCTCTGTTGTGCTTTTCATAAAACATAAGGGGTGTCACATGATTGATTTTCTTTTTCCCCCCCTCAATGTGCAGAACTGGGAAGTGACGATTTTCTCACTTCACAAACCAGGAAGTGTACTCACAGCCAGCCTCCCTAACTCTCAATCTTTTCTATAGATCAAAATAAAATTTTGTACCTTTAATATGCTACTTCAGCAACTGTATAGGTGATACTAAAGGAATAAGTTTTAAAAGAATTAAAACTAAATTCATTAAACTGAGTCTGCTTATTTTAATCCTGTGGCATGAGTGGAGAGGACAAATGCTGTTTAATACTCTTAAGCTTCATATTATCAGGCTTACAGCTGCTGGAATTTTCCTTCTAAAACTTATTACAGTGCTAATCTGCAATTTAGCAAGTCTGGAGTCTCTGCTACTTCTGCTGAAAGCAGTGCATGTGTGTCTTGCTTTTCAGCTTCCTAGTTTAGAGCTGTAAAAACTTTACTGCCTACTCCTAGCAGCTGGAGAACAGAAACCCAGTTAGTCATTGTGCATGAAGCCTGAGACTTTAGTACTGGCCCCACCCTGTCTTAATACAGTAGTCTACATCAGAATTTGTAAGTCCTGCAGGAATGGATTTATAGAGCAAAACAACTGGTGATCTCGACATAGAGTCCTTGGTGCATGAGGTGGGGAATACTGGATCTCTGCTGCTTCTGTAGACAAAGTGCTTGTTAATATTTAGAGGAAACCTTATGTTTCACCTTTTCAAAGAGGACTCTAGAGCATGCACATTATTGGTAAAGGTATTTGAGATCCACTTCAGAATTTTGAAGTAGACTTACAATTTTCACGTAGATGCTGTGTGCACCAGAGGTGCCCATCTGTTAGGATTCCAGTAAGAAAGGTATTTGGGTACAGCAAAGGTTCTTTTAAAATGCTGTTTATTAGAGCTAGCACTACAAAGAAACAGAATAGCATAGACAGTCATTTGTCCCTGTGGATGGTGGGAACCCAAGTTGTGCAGTGCTGCAAGGGCCTCTGATTCACACAAAGCACCACTGTGCACACCTCATCTGTGGGCAAGGTTGCCCCATTTTGATAATTTAAGCTATTGTAGGATTTTTCATTCAAGACAACAGCTCTATTCATCACTTCTAGTGTCGAAGAGGGAGGGTGCTCACTGCTAAATTCAGGTAGGTCAGGCAGGTGGTCTACTTGCAGGTAGTCAGTGGATTTGCCTTTGGGATCCTGTGTTTCAGTGAGCTTGCTGAAATCATCCTGTGAGCAGGGAATTGGTGCAGCACGGCACAGGCATGAAGCCAGGCTGTATCTGCATGCAGCATAGGCCTGGGCTCACTTGCGTTAACTGTTACATGGATCACAGATGCTTTAAGATAGAGTTGTCAGAATTCTGTTCAGGATTACCACGATGCATCTAGAACTGGAACTTGCCAAAATTATCCCCTCTCTTCCCTGTCCCGTGACCCGTCTGTCTCATGAACAAGGTCAGGATGCTCGTTTTTGTTTGTTTGGGGCTGTGTTTTGTAATCACAGAGCTGGACAATAGAGTGGCTCTCTTTGCTGTCCAAAGGTCCTGGGCACATTGTCTGTGTGATAGATACTGCTTAGTTCTCTTCTGTAGAGCACATAGAGTAATTACATTATGAGGATTAACCTGTAACAACAAAGCTGAGTCATAGAATTGTCACCGTTACAGAGAAGACTGATGCTACTGGTCTACTTACCTGTTTTATTTTTTGTGCAGAATCAAGGCCATTGAAAGTCCCAATAAAGATGACGACACACAGTGGCTGACTTATTGGGTTGTCTATGGCATTTTCAGCATAGTGGAGTTCTTCTCTGACATCTTTCTGTCCTGGTTCCCTTTCTACTACATGCTAAAGGTATGTTTGTTCATATGACCCCTGTCCTAAAATGAGACCTTTGACAGACTTGGTTTAATGTCTTCAAGAATGGATAGATGACAACAGATTCCCTTGGAATCATTCCTGGGTCACGCCTTATTTTTAGATGCTGGTTACATGTAATTTAGCACTATGAAAGTGATCTGTTTACGATGATGGTTTCATGAGGCAAGAGGAGAAACTGAGATGGGTGGCAGGGAAAGGTCTGCAGTGCTATAGGGAGGAAGAGATGGTGTAGCTGTCCCATGGAAAGACAATTCGTTGTCTTGGCATTCAGGTAAATTTGTGCAAAATGACAGCACGTGTGTCCTGGCTTTCAGCTAGCACAGAATTAAGATCACAAGAAGCTGGAAGGGGCACAGCCAGGACAGGTGACCCAAACTAGCAAAAGGGGATATCAGTACGTCATGCCCAGCATATAAGGGGTGGGGTGGGGGGAAGCTGGCTGGGGAGACGGGGTTGCTCCTCAGGGATGGGATGGGCATTGGGTTCCTGGCTGTAAGCAAACTGCATTGTGTTAACACTGTATATGCTGTTCCAAGCGCTGCTGTTATTTCCTTTGCCTGCCCTGTAAAGTGTCTTTGTCCCAACCCACCGAAGTTCACCTTTTCTTCCCATCTCTTCCCCATCCCACCAAGGGAGAAGGGTGAGTGAGCAGCTGCCTGGAGCTCAGCTGCCAGCTGGTGCTGAACCATGGCAATATGATAGATAAACCCTACAGAGTGGCACTATTTTTGCTTCAACTGCATTAGTGAAAGTGGAGACTAAAATCACAAAGATACCAAAAAGAATTATTAACATCTATGCTGTAAGGAGCAGGGAAGGAGATGCAACAGAAGAATAGTTTCAATCTTACTGACTTCACTTTTTATTAAGCCTGCTTTCCTGAAAGGCAGGTGTCAGAGGAGCTTGTTGCTAATGTGCCTTTGTAGTGTTTGTGTGTTTGACAACCAGCAATGATTTGCTTCATGTGTTCCAAACTTCTGTTTGTCAACTAAGGTGTGAGTGTACTGTCAATCACAGAATCACAGAATTTTACAGGTTGGAAGGGACCTTGAAAGATCATCTGGTCCAAGCCCCTGCCAGAGCACGATCCCCTAGATTGGGTCACTCAGGAACGCAGCCAGGCAGGGTTTGAATGTCTCCGGAGAAGGAGACTCCACAGCCTTTTGGGGCAGCCTGTCAAGTGCTCCATCACCCTCACAGTGAAAAAGTTTCTCCTTATGTTCATATAAAACCTCCTGTACTCCAGCTTGCACCCATTGCCCCTTGTCCTATCACTGGCCATCAGTGAGAAGAGCCTCTCTCTGTCCTCCTGACACTGGCCCCTCACATATTTATAGGCATTAATGAGGTCACCCCCTCAGTCTCCTCCAAGCTAAGAGACCCAGCTCCCTCAGCCTTTCCTCATAAGGAAGATGTTCCACTCTCTTCATAATCAACTTGTTAAATTATTTGAGCAGAGAGACAATTACCATGTATGCTGTTGGGTAGAAGACCTTCTTGCTTGCTCGAGAGCCAGTTGTTCAACCTGAAGAGCTGTTACCTGTTTTCTGATTCAATGGGCTGTTACATTCCTTCTCTTTTACCTTGTTTACTTGGTTTAGTCCCACCAAAGTTATTGAAAGGATTTGTTTGCCAGCTATTGTCATGGGTTCTTTTAAAATTTTAAGGATAACATCTGATGTTGTCAAAAGTTTTTTTCCAGGAAATGCTGTATTTTAATGAAAAAAATTGATTTGTGTGGCTCTGTTACACCTTTGTATTGGTACTTCTGAATTTTTAATAGGCAATCAAATGTGCAGTCATTTATTTGGATGCTTATTGCCCTAGCTCCTTAAGAAAAAAAAGCACACTTTTAAACTGCAGCTTCAAACTAAAAATGTTCTGGCCTGTCTCACAAAGTTAGTTTTTTCCCCTCCCCCCTTCATTTTTCCTCTTTTTCCATTTTAAGCTTAATGGCTTTGCAGAGTTTTTAAGAAGAATCTAATTTTGAAGTTTAGAATGGGCAGTAAATATGTGAAAGTTTTACTGTTTTAATCTATTCAGACCAAGCCCAATAGTGATCAAAATGCAAGTTCATCTGATCTGAACAGGATCCAAAATGATTACTTATAGCACTTGAAGAGACCGTTCTTAACAGTTTATGCCGTTATTTCACATTCCTGACATCAGCTTACAGTTTTAACAGGCTTATGACTTCACCCATTGGCTGCACTGAGGAATGCTCACAGCTCTGAATGCATACGGTGTATTTGCAGAGCCTTTTTTCCAGCTTTGTGATGGTAAAAGATGCGGCGATGATTTCTTCATGGTAGCATAGCACTCTCAGAAAAACTCAGGTTAACATAGCAAGTAAGGACCGACATGCACATGGCTCTGATAATACTGTATCAGAAGGTGCCACATTTACATGTAGTAGTGGCATCAATAGACAGGTACTTCCACTTAGTTTGGCAAAAGCAAACACAAGGGAGCCATTACGGTAGATGCACCGCTGTGTACGCTGGCTGCTGAAGGCATCTGCGGTACTTGAGCTCAGTAGCAGGTAGTAGGAGAGGTTTACTTCAGTGGCACGGAGTATCAGGCATCAAAAAGCACTGCTGACTGAGTGGAAGGATGGAAGTTACTCCATGTGGGGAAAGGAGGAAGCAGGCAGCTGCCAACTTTCAGTTCATCCCTGACTGAAACCGCTTGTAGTGCAGTTTATGGTGTTTCCATGCCTCTCTTTATGGTGTTATGAAGAGGAAGCCCAGGTATGTAATTCATGCAAATCTTAAACTTGCTTTCGTTTTCCAAATATGCTAAATTTGCACATGCACATTTATTTGATAGAGCTTGCAGCTTCCACTCCAAACTGAGCTTTAGCTGCTCAGTATTTCTCTGAATACCCTGATGTGCAGGGCTGAGACACTGATCATCGTTTCGCCCATATTCCCCGTAGTCCAGAGCCGAGGGTCTGTCACTGTAAGGCTTTTATTGGTGGGAGAAAAGGATGTCTAAGAACTCCATTGAAGATGTATGATACTTGCATATACTTTTGTCGTCCAGTTGTAAACTGTCTTGAGGTTTCTTGAGGTTTGTGGGGGTTTTTTGTAACTCCTAGGTTATCATCCTAGGAGTATTCTTGATAGAGAGAAGGAGAAGACTCCTTACTCTACTAAGAGGCAGGAGGAGTGGTCATTGTGAGCGTAGCAACGTGCCAAATGTGGCAGTCTGACTGTTATTCAAGAGGGAGATCCTTTCCTCTCTCTCTCTTTGCCAGTTAATTTTTTCACTCCAAACTTTCTGGACATTTTTATAAACCACTTTATTTTTAATAATCTGTTAGTTCAGTTTCATGAGAGACAAAGGAAAATTGACTAAGTTAGCAGTCTGACATTCTGAAGATTTGAAAAGACTGAGCTTTGCAACTCTGGTATGTCCCCTCTAGAAAATATGTACAAACACCTGTTTTAGTACATTTCAAAAGTAACAGGTATTTGACTGTATAGCTGTACAAGATTTAATTTATTTTGTGACTAGATTGGGACAAAGCTACAAAACGAATATGAATGACTAATTTTTTCCTTGGGCAAGAAGCACAGAATTTTAATTTCTTTGGGTTTCAGAGGACTTTGGTCTTAGAGTTGAGGAATTTCCTAAAACAAAGAACTAAATTACATCTTTCTATATTGGGACAAATAAAATAATTATCACCAATTTAACAAGAAATAAAACCAATATTCTTCTCAGCTTTTAATGAAAAATAACCACATAATACCACTTATTCTTTCTGTTATATTAAGTTGCAAATAATAAAAGCTTTTGGAAATTTATATTCTGTCACTTTTGCCTTTATTTTCTCTGACCAGGCTTAATAATACTGGATCAGCTGATACTTCCTGGCGCCAAATTTTTTGTTGCATGTTCAACTATTTCTTTTTAATTCATTGAAAAGCTCCTGGTAGGCATTCTAACTGGTGGACACTTTATTTTGAAAAAAACTTTCTTGCCTTCTGGACAAAAGCTCCTTTAAGTCATTCTTCTCTGACATTACAGTAAAGAGAAAGCTTAAATCTGGCCTGAAAGGGTGGTAGACTGGTTTGGCAAAATCACCTGTAGAAGGCAGTTGTTACCCCGAGAATCACTGATCTTTTCAAACAGCAGCCTGTCAAAATCCCGCTCCAGCGCCAAATGCGACTGGTTTTCTCTGGGGCTGGGGGAATGAGAAGTGGCCCTAAAGAAAAAAGGACTAGCAGTCTTCTCCAAAATCAGTAGGTGTTGTCTTCAGCTGACGTGCATCGGGGGTGGGGGGAGAGGGATCAGTTTTACAGCGGTCTGCACTGCAGTGAGGGCAAAGCCAAAATTTTGCTGGTGTGAAGAGCAGAACCTTCCATCTCAGTATCCTTTATTGGAAGAAGAATAAAGGGGAGATTTTCCACAATGTTTTGAAGGCTTGCCTGAAGGAGACCGAGTGGCTTTCATCACTGAAAAGGGATTTTACTACCTTTTTTTTCTGTTAAGGTCAAATCAGCATTTTAAAAATTCTTTTAACATAATCTTTCTTGGCCTAAATCACCTTGTAATAGTCAGATTGTTATTCTGGAGTTTCTTACACCAAAACAAATATTTGGCTGTGATCTGTCTGTAGTTTTACAGTAGGAAATGAAAAATATGAGGAGAAGGAGAGGAGATGTTAATTTGGCAATGCAGAGTGGAGTTTTGAAAGGATACTGTAATTGAATGGTATCTAGGAAAAGCTTTTGCACTTCGCAGTATACTGGAAACCTCATCAATAAATTATATTTTGCTTATATTTTATTAAAATCCATGCAGAAGCTCTAGCACATGCATTGAAAATTCTCTTGGGTTGCCATAGGTACTGTTGTGAAAATGGAAAACTTCTGAAATCTAAGCTACTTAAATAAGCACTACTGTATCTGAATGCATACTTGTAAGTTGCTCATGGGATTCTTGTCGTTTTAAGTGATTAGTTTGATTTTGCCTAACTTAATCAGCTGTGTGGTGGTTGAGTTTTTGTTGTTGTGCTTTCTCCCTCTGTCCCTCTCCTCCACAGAATGTGTGGAAATACTCAAACATGTAATAAAAACAAAGCACTCAGCTGAGTCTGGAGCGGGTGTGGTTTGTGTTTTAAGAAAAGGTGGTCTGTGAAAAGTTGGTTGGTCATTATTTTCTGGGAAGGCATTTGACGTGGAATAATGTATCATTTGTGACTGGAAAGATGAGAAATTGTGATTAATTTTGCTGTAGTTTTATCCTTTAAAATATTTTTTTATATACTTCTGGGGCTCAAGCAACTTCTGCTGTGGCATTTCTTGTCCCGGAAGTGTTTTGATGTTGTTTTGCATTACTCTCTCTGTGAAACTGAAGCCAAAGAAAAGGTGCCTCAGTAGTAAAGACAGGTATTTGTAATATATGTAACAGCTGTCTTTCCGGGCCCCTTTATAAGGTGCAGAAAGATTACCCCACACAGAGTGGTGTTTGGTTTTGGTTTTTGAGGTCTTGTTTGGGTTTTTGGGGTTGGCGGGGGGGGGGGGGGGGATGGGGGGGATGGGTGCGGGTTGTGATTGTGGTTGTCCCAGAGAGCAGGTTGTGCTATAAAAACTACAGCTCAACTGTGCAGGAGTCCAAAAGCCATACCGTTGTGTATGCACTTTGTGTAGTTTGGATGTGTCTTCCCTCCTAGTCACTTCAGTTCTGGCATAGATGCCCACAATCCCCTTCTTACCCTGCTGCATTTTCAAAGCAGGGAAGCAGAGAGCACAGGGATGTGTTTTGTCTGAATTTAAGTGATTTGGGGACCTAGATCTTCACTCATCCCTGTGCTACATGGTTTAGAAGCAGCCAAAGAGGCTGATGTTTTGTCTAATAATTTTTTTATACTTCTACCTTAAAAGTACGTGCAATCTTGATATACCTGTTCCCAGTTTAGTTTTGCTGCTGCAGCCCTCCTCCTTTATCCTTTCAGTGTCCATGAAATCACTCCAGTGTGAAGATTCACTGGACGTAGCTGTACCCATGTGCATACTTATTGGAGACTTGGACAATCCAAAGTGAAGGGGGTGATGCACCGTTTTAAACATGCTGAAGTCTCTGGCAGGGTTAGGAAGGCACACTACACCTTACCTCCTTATTTCTTCTACTTACACAGTTGCTCTTGTTCCTTGTAGTGTGGGTTCCTGTTGTGGTGCATGGCTCCCAGCCCTTCCAACGGGGCAGAGTTTCTCTACCGTCGGATTATCCGCCCGTTCTTCCTGAAGCACGAAGCTCAGCTCGACAGCGTCGTCAAAGACCTGAAAGACAAGGCTGCAGAGACTGCAGATACCATCACTAAGGAAGGTGAGGCAAAGAGCAGTCACTAATCACACCAAGTAGGAGGAATTTCCCTGGGTAACTCTTCATATTACAGTTAATATTGGGGGAGGGGGCGGCGGA
>VZTU01026912.1:199034-212595 GCA_013400835.1 Zapornia atra | reverse complement strand
CCCCCCTCGCCTGCTCCCGTCACTGCAGGTAGCGTCGTCGCTATGGCCGCCGGGATCGCGGCGGACTCCCGCCCCCCCGCCGCGGCCATCGCCGGGCGTCACGGGGCCCCGCCCCTCACGCACTACCCAGCGCCTTCCTTTGAGCCCGCCGCCATGTCATCGCGGGTTGGGGTGGTCTGTGGTGTTCGGGGGCTTTGTTTCTCGCTGCTCCCCCGCGCCCTGTGGGGGTGGTGGAGAATCTTCCTTTCTTCCCTCGGTGGCTACCCGGGGCCGGGCCGCCCTTCCGGAGAATCCTGGCGCCGCGGGGAGGGGATGAGGAGCAGTGGAGCCAGGGGAGGCCCTGTGGCGGGCAGCGGGGGGTTCCGTGGCGGTCCTCTCCTGCGGGGAGCTGTGTTTTGAGAACAATTTCCCTCATCTGACGGTGTCTGAGACCTGTCCCCTTCCCCGGGGGCTGCCTGACCCCTCTCCCGGCTCTTGTTGCCGTTGACCTTGGGTTGCTCTGTGTCCCAGGCCCGGCTGCAGGCTCGCTGAAAAGACGGCTCCGGAGCTGCGACTCGGGGCGATCCTGCCGGTTCCTCAGAGACCCTGCCGCGGGAAGGGTCAGCCACCCTGCCCCGCTCTGCATCCCGAGCGAAAGCGGGGCCGAGCTGAGCCCCGTTCTCTAACCGTGCAGCGGCACAGCTGAGGCAGTGCGCGGTGTCTCTTGAGCGGTCACCTTTGTTCTATATTCCTTTTATTTATGTGCTTTTATTAAACTATTTGTGGACTTTAACTCGCCTTATGCAGTATCCACTTGTGGTTTTTCCTGACTTGGGCTTTTGAGCCCCATGTGCTAGAGAAAAAAAGTAAGTATAGCACCATAATCGCCCCTTCAGATCGTTCCCAACTTTATTAAGGCAGCAAAATATTTTAGTTGCAAGCCAGGTGAATAATTAAGATTTATATTAAGCCATCCAGTCAGCAGGGTTGCAAATCTTCTACCCATCTCCAGACTTTACCCTCCTGCAAAACGAACACGCTTCGATGGTGAAATAAACACAGTGGCCAGGGGTATTTCACAACAGCATGGTGAAACAGTCCAGGACAGGAAGTAACATTTTCTGTATTGAAAACCATGGAAGAAATTAAAAACCCACCAAAAAAACCCCAAAAATGGTTTGCAACTTAGCTAAAGTATGTGTGTCAGCATTCACCTTTTCCCACACACTTTGCAGGTCTCATAGTTACTTGTGCCTCATTAACAGTTGCAGTCTTAACAGCCATAAATTACGTAACATTACAGTTAAATTATTATATACAGAAATTACAATCTTGTCAGCATTTCTGAAACTCTATGCAGGGGAAACTGGTACGTTTGGGATTTTTTTTCCTTCACATGTGTCAATCGGCTCAGCGAGTTTAAACAATAATGTTTAAAAATAAACTGGAATTCTTGTTTTTAAACAGACCATCAGCCTTCAGCCTTCAGGATACATTCTGAAGATTATGATGATGTTTTTGCTGAGTATTAATCAAATGTAGGGTGTTTCTGATTTTGGAAACCTGCCTCAGGAGAAGCAGCAGACATAAACATGCTTCAGAGATATTCAAATTAATAATAAACCGAATGATCCAATTAGAAAAAAAAAACCCAACAACCCAACAATTTAAAATAGCTAGACTTAGAAGCACATTAATTAGCCAAGTTTATGTTTTCCAGTTCACTCAGCTCATTTATAAAGCAGCTCAGGATCTCTAAAAGTCGGGTTTGGGTCTCTGTAAGGTCCCCAGGACCAAAGCTTTGGTTGCTTTCATCCACTGGCCACCTGCTGAAAACCAGAAATCGTGCTGATCTCCTTCCTTTTCCTTCCATCCATCTATCGCTACAGCTTGTTTCAAGGTTGTTTTATTACTTCAAAAGCCCCATGTTAATTCAAATTAAATGTAAAAACTACTGTACCCATACAAGTAGGAGTCAGCGTGTGTCCTTGGTGGTAGCACCTGATGCTTCAGAGAACACAAACCCCACATCAACCTGACAACTGTGCAGCAATGTGCCCTTGAGAGAGATTATATCCCATCCCAGGCTTTATTAAAGGTACATAGGTGCCATCACGATTTACCCAGGGCTGATGTATGCGAAAATATTACAGAGCTGCTTGACAAACTCACCCGGTGCCAAGGTTTTTGGTTCAGGGCATGCACAAAGCCTGGCTTGGCATGGGCCTGCTGCTCTTCTGGCTGCCTTGCCAGCAAGGCTCAGTGCTTTAGGTGGATGAAAAAATTCCTGAGGGGATGCATACGAGTGTTGCCCACATGCCATGTGCTGTGGGTAGACTGCTCATCTGCCATGTGGGAGATGGAGACTAGTGCCATGTGCGGCAGTAACTCGAATTATCTCAGATCCGTGGGAAGTTCTCTCATTTATCATTAGGTTATTGTTCCTTTTGCTTTCTCCTTCTTGGGCTACTTTATTGTGCCCGAGTAATTAAATCATTCTGGGATCAGAGGCAGACGGCGGTTGGAGTCAGTGCTACGATGCTGTTGGTAGAGCAAGGAGAAGGTGAGAGGCAAAAATGTGGGTGAAGAAGTTCAGAAATACAGATGTGAAGAAGTAGGGATGTACGATGCAGTAAAGCATCTGTGATGAGTTTGTTGGGTCACTTCAAGTGTGATCTGAAGTGTAAAAAAAATCTGTTCCTGCAGCTAATGTTTGGTCCTCTGATTTTTTAGCCTACCTTAGAAACTGCTGCGAGTCACCTCAAGTATTGGCTGGTGTTGTGTTACATAAAATATTGCCTCCTTGCAGCATGAAACCCGAGACTGGAGTCTGCAGATACGTAATGCTCCAGAGTGACTCTGTCGTGGTTTTGGTTGCTGTGGTGATTATCCATCTGCTTAAATACTTTATATGGGATATTGTCAACTCATTTATCATGGAGAAGATTTTCTTAAGTTGTAACACAGCTTTAGGCCCGATTTCTGTAATTTTCACACTCGATTAGCAAAAAATTCCAGTTTATCTGCCATCATATTTAGATACAGAGGGCATGGCATGTGTGTTCTGCGGTCACCGCTAGCCCAGTGTGCGTGTAACACCGGCACATGTGTGATGGTGGTGTGGTTGGAGAGGCTGGGTGAGAATTCTCTGTGGGGCCTCCTTTAATCAATCCTCAGTCTGAAGCAGTTAGAGGCAAAATTTTCACAGTCTCATAGGAAAAGAACTGCTGTGCAAAGGGAGCGAAGGATGTCACATACCTCAGTCTTGCCTATAGCTCTTCATGCATTTCATTCTAGTGAACATTCTTCATGTGGTGTTTTGCTTTTCTTGACAGTTGTTTTCTCCATGGCATGACATGACAGATCCTCTTTGAAGTGACTCGGGAAACAGAGTGACATATCTGCATCTCCCTTCGCACCCATGTTGTGTTAGGTTTACCTTGTCTCTCTGTAGAAAAGATTAGAGTTTTCTTTCTAATTAATACCATTTTATAAAAGATCTTCATAAAAGATCTATTTAATTTTAAAACACCATCAAAGGAAACAAAATACCACATTCAGGCTACCAACCTAAAGCAGCATACATGTTCTGACTTACAATGAAAGCAAGAATTGCTCAACCTAAACTGTCCAAGCTGTTCTTGTAACTCCAATTCACCAGTAAAAAGGTTTGGGGTTGGGTTTGGTTTTTTTTAAACTTGCTTATGTGGCAGCTTTTCAGATTCCCACCTCCCTGTGGCAGTGTGCTGTATTCCCGTTCCGTGTCGCCAGGGGCTCAACTGTGCCAGTGTCTATTTTTTTGTGTCAGAGGTTAGACTGTTTGTTTTTTATGACTAATAATGTGGACCTTGGGAGCCACATATCTAAGCTCCGTTGAGGAAATACCTGGACCTCTGTTAAAGTGTAATCCCTTTCAGGGCATGCCAGCACAGGAGAGTAAAGACAGCTTGAAGCTCTCTCTCCACACTGGAGGCAAGTCAGTACCACTCTAGCCATCCTTTGGCTCAGCTCTCTGCCCCTGCTAATGGGTCCCTGAGCTGTGCCTATGGATGCAGTGAATGCAGCATGACAGAGAGATGTGTTTGCTGCAGAAGAGATTAAATGATTTGGGAAAAATACAACCTAAAGCATAGCTGACTTTAAAATGCCAGATGTAAACAAGGGCAGGTTTTGTGCATGCTTGTTCTTGAGAATAAGGCCAATGTAAGATCTAAGTGATCATTCAAGTCCCTCTCAGGTCTTGTACTGAGTGAATTTTGCCCAAAGTGTGCTTGTGTTACACTTCAGACAGGTACCAGGGTTCACTTCCTTGTCCTTGGTGTCTTATAGTTGGTTCTTCATGTGAGAGCTCCTGATGTACACTTCACTCCATGAAACTGTATGAAAGAAGCCATAATTGAGTCTTAGACACCATGGTATTTACAATCATTTAGAAACCTCAGAGAGGGCAAACATTTAGAATTTTATAGACAGTCATCATCTTTATGAAGTGTAGGATCTATTTCCGTGTTGTCTGTAGGACCCTGCTGAGAATTTCCATTGTCCTGCTCGTTGGAAAGCTGCAAACCCAGCATGGGCTCTGCTTCTTTCAAGGATGTGCACATATATCTCTTATAAATAAGCAGTTATGGTTGTTTCATTAGACCTCTAATAACATCTCTATTTCATTTTCCTTCCAAAGATGTTTACTTCAGTGTTGACACATATTTATAATGTCATCTCAAAAGTAAGAGGCTATCCCTTCAGATTTACAGCTATTATAAAATATGATGCCATCTGCATACAAATGGACAGCAGGAGCCGTACAGACATTTCCTCTATTATTACTGCCTAAGGAAGCAATAAAAATTTAACATTTACCATTGGGAAACACCTGCAGAGATTAAATTAAAACTAGATTATATGCTTATCAGTTAAATGTTAGAAAAGCAAACTCTTTAGAGATTAGCATAAAACCCATTGTTATCAAAATCTTATTAAAAGCTTCGTTTAATACAATCCATTTTGCACCTCTGCTGCTCAAGCGTTCTACATGTGCAACTTGCTAAGTCTTCATGGGGCTGTACATCGGGGAGGCAGGGCAGCCTCACCAATGGCTTTGCTGTTGCAGTAGCAAATCCCTGCCCTGACATTTGGGTTTGTCCTTACAAGCTGACCACAAGCACCATTCGTCCCTCTCTCTCTGATCCTGGCCCCTCTCTGAAGGGCTCTCCACATCTCATGCACACTCAGAGCTCTGAAGGGCTCTCCAGGCTCCCTCAGTGCCTGCTCCAGGCTCCAGAGGAGCTGTGCTGGGAATCCCTCTGGAAACCACTGGCCCTTCCTGCTGAACTCGTTCCTTACCATGGTCAGCAGGACAAAGGATTTTAAAAAGGCTGGAAGTGGAGAACAAGAAACTGCTGTTGCTGCTAGGCAGCTGGTCTCCTGCTTAGTTCCTGCAGCCCTTGGTATGTTGCAAATGCTGCAGAAGACAAGAGATCTGGGAGGCGAGTGGCTGGAGTCAATCTCTGACCTGGAAATTCAGAAAACTTTGGGATTTGGGCTTCCGTGCTGCCAACAATTGAGAAGTTTACAGTGCAGATAATCTGTGTGCACTGACTTGAGGACGACACCGTCAGCACAGATCCTGCGTGTACTTGATTTGCACGCACAGGAGTGTGGAGTTTATTTCTCCATCCGGCATGGTGACCAGAGCAGCCTGCCTTGAGATCCTGAACTGTGTATGGGAGGGGGCAGCTCAGCAACACCCACATCCAGGATTACTTCCATGAAGGCCCAGGCGGAAAAAGCCCTTTGGTTGTGGAGATCCTACTGAGTTAGGTGGATCTGGAGAGCCTGACGCTAACGAGATCGAGATCATTGATTAAATGTGTGTAAAACAACTTGATTCATGTAGTTTACTAAAAGGCAGCTTTGGGGGGGGACTAGGGAGTATCAGACCATGGTTTCCTGAAGACAAATTTGACGCAGGGACCTCCTGGTCATTTTTCCTAACCCTGTGCCATCTCCTCTGTCGTGCTGGCACAGACTGTACCATTTAATTAAGTGAATCAGGAGCGTGGGGGGAATCCAACTTAAACCAAACCAAAACAACTCCAGTTTATAAAAATAGGCGAAATACTGCACAGACCAGCGTGAGGGTGGAGGGTGCAGGGGTTAAACAGCACAGCCAAAGATTAGGGCAGCAGAAATAGCTGGTGCTTGCTTTGCAGGGAAGAAAATTGTCTGTGCAACCATGGCCTAATATTTTAAGTAATAGAAGTTTGCTGGCCCAGCTGATTTTCACCGAAATAGGTTAGGGAGTGTTCAAACAAGTATATCCAGCTCAGAGGGGTGGTACCCTGTTGCAGGGCGATGCTCACCAGCCCCTGGGCAGACTGGGGGAGGAACTCTGCTGTCAACACAGCTGGATTTGGGAGGAGAGACGTGTCCAACAGACTGACTCCGGCACTGTTGTGGCATGAACCAGTCTTGCTGCGTGCCTCCCTGTGAGGAGCAGCATGTCTCCTCACAGAGCTGCAGCCAGAGTTCGCCATCCCACGTGCCTGAAGGAGCGAGTCCTATCCAGAGGTTTTATAACGAGCTTTTATAATGAGCTTTCCTTTGAGGGGAGGTAATGGACTGATCTGGTAACTGCGGAGCAGCCACAGGCACATCCGAATCCTGGGTGTGAGCCTGCGTCCTGTCACTTTATGTGGACAAATTGCAGTATTTAACTTGGAAAGTCCTGCTAGTGTCTGTTGCTGGACTTCCAGGCTTTGAGCACTGTGAATTACTGACGTTGAGGATTTAAAATTTCATTTTTCAAAAGTGACGCACATTTTTGTGTGTACATACCTATATCCAAGACACAGAAACTACTTAACTGTAGTCTGAATTTTCCATGGTCATTATGCTAAGTAATTCACTTCTGCTGCCACTAGAGGTATAACATTCACTTGAGCAAATACCAAAGGAAACATTTAGTTGGAAGCCTTGACCATATTAATATTTCATTTTTCAAATAATGTTTTTGATCTGGGGTTTTTTTGGAGGCCTCAGCCTACTTTGCCTATTCCTGTTGGGCAGTTTTTCTTTATTGAACTACAGATGACTACTCATGAGATGGAACACCACTTTGTGATTAAAGGGAACAGAATTGAGTGCTCATTTAAACTGCATAAAAAGCTAAATTATAGTATCAGTCATAATATCAATCATCTGTGCCTCTTGTGGAAGCTTGTACCGGTGGGTTTGTAAGTCTCATTCCACATTGCTTGTTGTTCTGGTACAAATTTTTATATGTATATATAAAAAATTNTTTTTTTTGATGAGGTGCCCAACTCTCACTCAGCTACAACCTCTTGAAACTCATTAAAACGCTTCTGGGAACAAGGGAAGCTCCCATCTGGCTGCTGGGGAGAATCGCTGCGTAACCTGGGGTTTAACTGCAGCCCTACGCAGCCCGTGTGCAGCGGGGATGGCTCAGCTCAGTGCTGGGGGTTGGGTTTTTTGGTGGGGGAGGCAGAAGCTGGCTAAATTCTGCCAAGCTGCAATCCTGCCAGAGCGTAATCTCTGTTTGAAGTTTGTAACCTGTCTTTCAGAATTTTCCAAGGTGCTCAGAGCAAGGCTGCCAGCTCAGCGCTGCTTGAGCTGGGGAGCGGTGGCTTGCTGTGGGAACTGCCCGCCATGCCATTGCAACGCCATTGCAAGCTGCAACTGGCACAGCCTGCTTTGGCTTCCCACTGCATTTCCACATGCTGCTTTTCACCTCCTCCTCAGCTCAGCCCGATAAGCGCAGCCCAGCACGACACCAGCGTGCCAGCTCGGGAGCGAGCGTAGGGAGAGTGAGGTGATGCCAGCCTGAGCTGCAGATCATTCCGTGAAGCACAAGGCCCCAGAGAAGCCTTCCTGCCATGTCCTCCATTATTTGCCCACCTAATCTTGTTAATGCTTCTTACTTCCAAGGGATTTTTTATGTAGATTGTGAGATACTGAAAGCTGCTGATCTATAGGAGTGGAAAAAAACAGCCCTTGTGTTATCTAGGTACCTCTAGCTCTGGAGGTGGACAGTTTTGAATACATACAGCGAGTGGTGAGGTGCTGGAACACGCTGCCCAGAGAAGAGGTGGATGCCCTATCCCTGGAGGTGTTCAAGGCCCTTGGTAGCCTTGCCTAGGTCGTGCCTAGAGGTTGGTGGCCCTGTTTGTGGCAGGATGGTTGGAACTCTGTGATCCTTGGGGTCCCTTCCAACCCAGAGCATTCTATGACTGCACCCATCCCTCTCCAAAGAAACATGGAAAAACCTGGGAAATTCTGTGACAAACCTCGGAGGAGAGATCTCTTTGGCTGGTTTAATGAAATTTAGTTTGTTATTTGAGGTAAAACTGCAGCGTTTGGAGAAGAAAGGTGTGATGGATATCCTGAAATGTCTGTTTTAACGTAGAGCCTACAGCAGTACAGTATGGCACACACCGAGTTTATGGGCACTGTGCTACATCCCATGGTACGATTAGTTTGAAGGGAAAACATTGAAACATGACACCAGATGCTCTCAGAATTTTTGCTTTTCCCCTAAAATTAAATTTTGACAAAATTATTGATTGCTCAAAGCATTTCATGACAGTGAAAGTGGGCTTTTGATTGGAAAGGTGTTTCCAGCTTAAGGGCTGCACGGATCCTCCTAAAACCTCTGCCCTTGTGTAGCCTTTGGGATGCTCCTTTCCCAAACTGAGCCGTTTGGCACGGACAGTGTAGGTACTATACTCAATGTACTCTCACTTTTCATTTCTTCATGCTTTTTGTAGTAATACTGATAAATTCACTGGAATCTTACTACACTCCCAAGAAATTTGTGACTCAAAGAAACAGGGAACAATTGGGATACTTTGGATAATATCAGGATAAAAGTTGATAAAGGAATACCACTGAAATTACAGCAACGTGAGATAAAAATCAGACCCACTGAAGCTACTGAAAATAACAGCACTGCTCTCTGACCTCACTTCTGCCTTACATACAGTCATTAGCAAGCCTGCCATTTATTTACAGCTCCCCACTACTGCACACACAATCTTAGGCAGTAAATTCGATTGCAGAGGTGTTTCGAGTGCACAACTGGAGCGGTTGTGTTTAGAATAACGTTACCGACCAGCTTCATCCCAAAAATAATAATAAAAAAATAATATTGCAACCTTTTATGCTTTGTCCACAATTTCGATAACACTTCCCAGTGCTGCAGTTTAGTGTCAAGTTGACCTTTACGGTTTTCACAGCTACGGCCACAGTTACATAAAAAGGATGAATGAGCAACAACAAAAGAGAAAGGCTGGGATCATATAATCTGAAAACGAACTGCCTTGCATTTATACTTTACTGTTTCAGCAAGAGAAGCAGCACTGAAGTGTGGTCAAAGCTCAGGACTGTAAGTAAGAAAACAGAGGTTCTGCTCATTTCTGTCTGATAATCCCTGCATTGCCCTGTCAAAGTCATTTAAGACCGGACTGCAAATGTCACCTGATGTAAATTAAAAAGGCAGAAAATGTAAAATTTTAAAAAGTCAAACTTTTATCCAATAGTCAAAATTAAGCACACCAGTGATGAAAGGAGCTGCCCAGCAGTCAAGGTGATTCTCAGTGATAAAAGTGCCTGTGGGTCCTGCTGATCTGACTGTGATTTCCCTCAGTGAATCAGAATAAAACACTTAGACCATGCGGAGCGTGTTGCATGTGAGTTAGTTTATGTAACTATTAACAGTTGGGATTAATATTTGTCACTAAACCCAAACGTTGGCAAGTACATGAGTAACAGGAAAGCGTCACTGTTTCTCAGTCTTGGTGGTTGTTTATGCTCCCCTCTTCAGTTTTTGCTGAGATTCAAAAGCCTCAAATTTCACACCAAGTAATAGTTTATTTATTGTTAGGGCTGCATGACGTGCCCATAACTATGCCTGTGCAGGAGGGTTTCACTTTGTTGAGATCCCAAACCAGATCTGGGCTGTTCCAGAGAGTTTCTTCCGATCTGGTGATACTCAGATTTAACTGGACCCTGAGAAGCCCAGGACAGATGTGGGAATTCTTCCCTTGCTTTGAAGGATTTTGGGTTGGACATCTAGATAAAATTCTGGTCCCCTCCAGGGAGTAGCATGTAGTCCCTAGCCTTTGAGGCCAGAAATTTGTACTTTCTTCACTGAGTTCTCTGAAAATTGGCATGTTTGTCCCTCCCTCCCAAGAACAGGAAGGAAAGAGAATTTGTTGGAGAAGCAGCAGGTTGGCCTGCCTCGATGCCACTCAAGCCCACCGAGTTTTTGTTCAGCTGCTCTATTTGAGGCCTGCTTCTGATTTTAACCGTTCTTTGAATACCTTCAGAACTAACAATGCAGAGTGTTGGCATTCTTAAATTTGTGAGGCTTGCTAAAGCAGTTTGCTTATAGTTTCAGTGACCTTGGCAGCAATAAACAATAGCGTTTTCAGAGGGAGGACTGAGTTTCTCGGTATGTTTGTCACACTAGTTCTTAGTTCAGGATTTTTTCCACTATTGTCTGTTAAAATTTATTTTATGGCCTGCATGACACAGTGACTGATGCTGAAATCCTCCGATGTCTTTTGGAAATGCAACAGAAGCAATTTCCAGCCCATGTCGCAGGAAATTTGCATGTTCCCATGAATAAAAATTAAGAGAGCAGGATGTGTGGGAAGACCTGCTTGTGACAGAGTCAGTCCCAGCTGCTTTCTTGGTTGGGGAGCAATCGCAAAATAAGGATTTTTACCAAGTTTGTTTAGATCATCCTAAGTAGATTTTTCACAGGAGGCAGGATGTGGCCACTGCCAGCTGCCTTGCTGAGGTAACATGTTCTGTACCTCTGTAAAACTGACAATTAGGCTATGATGAAAAAATAAATCGCAATAGGAAAGAACAGCTAGCAAAACCCTCAAGCCCTCTGTCCACAAAGCCCCATTTCTTAGATGGGCTTGTTTTATTTTAATATTAGGGGAAACTCCATTTTGAGACAGAAGGTATAGTGTAGACCCACTCTATGAAATTAGATAGTGCTCTTTTGCCTATCTACTGGAAAAGGAGCAGCTGAGTATAATGCTTGCACACAGGCAGCTCTGTGGAGTGTTTCAAGAGAAGCTTAGAGAAAGATAAGATTTTCATTTTGTACTTTGACAAAGAGTTGCAGTGACTGCAGGAGTTTCCCTGTTACACTTGGAGCCAGTACAGCAGTTTTCCACGGTGTTTCTGCAGCACTGCCCTACCTTATTTTATTGCCCTTCCCATTTGCCACATCACCAGCCCTGGGTGGCCAGGAGTGCTGTGGATGTCCTGGAAATGAAGCATCCATGGGACACCTTGTGAGTCTCTGTAAGCATGCTATTGCTCCATGAGATGAGAAGAGCCCAAGCTTGCTAACAGATATCCTTTGCTGCTTTTGTTTTGAAAACAATAAATGAATAAGAAAAATATTATGGTTGTATCTGGTATGCAGCAAAGCTTTAAATTTGAGGTCACGTACCTTCCAGGCTCTCCACATATCCCTTATGTGAGGTTTGCATAAGTGGCCATGGGAGGGCTGCAGGGGTAACTGGTGGAGAGCCTGGGGACTGTAATTAGCAAGGAATGCACCGGCCAGAGCTGCACTGAGACATTCACCCACGTAGCTGCAGGTGCTGCCCTGCTCTCTCTTTGCCCTCGTCATGCAGGAGCGCTGCTCCTTGCAGCTTGTGCCACGTATGGAAAACCAACATGTTTTGTGTCAGACATCACTATCAGAGCAATCCAGTCTTTCTGTGCGTTGCTCTGCCAGCGATGCAGGCAGTCACTGTAGGTTTAGGGTTCTGCTGCCCTCTTAGTCTTACTGTGGCTGTCAAAACATTGGTGCATTCGCATTCTTCAATGCCTCTGTTTGATTAACCATTTCGGGACAGCCAGCCGGAGTCTGACGAGCATCAGCTGCTGATCTTATTGAGTTCATCTGGAGTTTCAAGTGATTGATACCTCTGAGAATTAAGCTCAAAGTGCACCAGGCTAGATTGCCTAGAGGTAAAATACCCACAGCCAGAGCCCATTAACTGAAATGTCTGTGTTTCACTGAAATTCTCTGTGGAAGGCCGATGCTAATTTTTTGTTCCTTGCTGCCATTCTGAAGTGCTGCGCCTTGATGCACTGAGATTTAATATGCTGCTAGGATTTTATTTTTAAGTTATCTGATAGCTAAAAATCTCATTGGTACTAATTTCTAAATCAAAAAAGTTAATTTTTTTTTTAAAAAACTTTTATGGTCATTTTAGTTTTATCAGGTGACTATGGTTTCCTGGGATGCAGTCAGGTAAGCTCCTGTTATGTACATCAAAGGGTAATTTCTGGGTTTTGTTTATTAATTTATGAATTTTGTGTAATTGTGGCTCTTCCTAAAGAACAACAGGAGCCTTGTTAGGACAGTGCTTCTCTCTGTCCTTGTTTTCCTTCTGATCTATGCTTTTGCTCTGCAGCTGCTTTTCAGAGTGGTTTTATTCTCTATGTTGCTTCCCTATGTTCATTCTCCTGCCGCTTCCATTTCTCCCCTGTCTGTGTTCCTTAACATGTGTGAGCACTGAGGACACCTGAGCATCTGGAGAAGGGCAAAGGGGCTGCGAGCTCTTGGTATGAAGCTCCAAGTCGTTGTTACTGAGGTCCCTGCCCTTGGAGGGCACACTCCAGTATCAGGGACTCTTCCAAGGAGAACCACACTAGCAGGGGTGCCAACCACATTAGGACCTCCCTGTCTTTGTGTGAGTATACCACTTGCCTTAGATTTTTCTCTTTAGCATGCTCCAAAGCTGAGAATAGAAGTGCTGTGGAAACCTTGAGTCGTCAGCAGCTCATCACAGCTTTCCACTGTGCTCGACCGTCACTAGGCTTTTGTGGTCTTCCCCCTTGAATTTTTAATCTGGTTTAATTTCTTGTGTATATGTAAAGTCTGTGCCCAGCGCTGATCACCCACCATGTCCTGTTCCCTCCTTGCTTCTTTGCTGCTTTCTCCTCTCTTCTCTGCTGGATGGTAGAATGAGGGTGCAGGAGGAGTTTTGGGAAGAAAGGGGATTGCAGCAGGAGAGGGGAGGGCTGCTGGGGGGTAAGGGAGAAGCTGCCCACCCTTGGCTTGAAGGCACTGTAGAGTATGAGTTGTGTGGGGCTGCAGGAGTGGTGGGGTGATAAATGAGCATGTTGTGGCCTGGGAAACAGCTGTCACAAACTCCCAGTTCTGTTGGATCTTCCTAGGAAACACAATGGAATTAGTCGATTGGGGAATAACGTGAGTTTGAAAATGTTTCTGACTGTTCTGGAATTGTTTGGGAGACAGTTGGAATAATTACAGCCAATAATAATCGGAATAATTATTAATAATATTTTTAACACTTGGCATAATCAGAATTGGAAATCCTCCTATTTTATTCATGTTGCATATAACATCTTTTAGTGCAGTTACTTTTTTTAAAAAATGAAACCGAGTGACTTCAGGGTGGAGTTTGTTTTTTCTTTTTGTTTGTTTTTCTTTGCTGCCTGAGGGAAATTGTTACTTTCACTTGGCTATGGAGAACAGTGGTTTGGTTGCCTTGTCCCATCT
>VZTU01026912.1:135552-189839 GCA_013400835.1 Zapornia atra | reverse complement strand
CCCGGGCCGTTGCTCGCCCGCCCCTCGTGAGGCGGTGGCTGCGCCTCGCCTCAGTGCTCCGCCGCGAGTCCCGGCCCCTCTTGCGGCCGCTTTTGCCCCCGCCGTTAACGGAGATCGTGCCCCGGCCGGGCTCGGGAACGAGGGGTTAGGCAGGAGGCAGCGCCCTCCTCACGCCTGCCGGACCCCAGCCCGGCAACGGGGAGCGGGGGACGGCCGCGGAACCTCCCTGCCACTTTACCCGCCGTCTCCGGTATGGCTGTGGGTTTTGAGACAGAGGCACCCGGCGCTGTTTTGTGCCTCTGCGAGGCAAGAAGCCACGATTCCGGGGACACCCCCCCTTCCTCCTGCTGTGTACTGTAATTCCCAGTAGTTTGCTGGAAGGCGCTCGCAGTTGCAACTCAGGCTGACATCTCCGTGCAGGGCTGTGCTGAGGTGGACGTGGAGTCAGCCTAGCCAGCTTCTCTCGTCTCTTTCCTCATTCCTCAGGATTGAGGCAAGTAGGGCTATGCTGTTCATCATGCCCACTGCCCCATGAGGTTAATGCAAGAGGAGCAAAAAGTGGTGCTCTGTGTCACTTGAACTTGCCTAGAGAAACATCTGACTTAATTCAGAATATTTAAATAAAGCATGCCACAGAAAACACCATTGTCACGGAAGATTTAGGATCCTCTTGACTAGTCATGGATCAGGACTGTATTTGCCATGACTGATAATGTAGCTACTGTAACTCTTGGGTCTTAGACCCTTATGGCAAAGGCCAAAGAAGGTTATATAAAAATTTGTTTCTGGTCGTTGCAGAGAGGAAAAGAGAACCCTCTCTAGGTCCTCCTGCTAAAACTTTTTTAAGAGAAGTTGCAAAAATAACTGTGCTGACTGATGCTGTCTACTCTAATCTTTGATAATGAGGAAACTTAATTACCAAAAGCTATGAATCCTGGCTCCTTTCATCAGCAATATATTTACCCAGCTAAGTAGTACAGTCTTTCTGAAGTGACAGAAGTGATTCAGTGAGCCAGTATTTATTCTGTGTTACTGTGCCTTTTGTTTCATCAGAAGAAGGTGCGGAAGTCATCCTATTTTTGTAAGTTGAAACCATCCTTCTTGAGTTACAGAAACCTGTCAAAAACCTAGGTCTGCCTTGGAGAGATTTGGGATTTTTTTAGGCACAGTGCACGCATCCTTTTTCCTGTTCGCATTGTGGCTGGATGCAAAACCCCAATCTCAGTTGTGCCAGTGTTAGCTGCAGATTTCTTGTGTTAGGGGTTCTTTTGTGTTGGGTGTTTGAGGAAGAAACCTCCCCACTGCAGTGATAGCAAGCATACTGGTGGCAAAAAAATAAAACTACTTCTGTGTGGTAATGCTACAGGTTATTACCACATGTATACTCAGATTTTCTGAGGGAAGATCCTTACGTTTAATGAGCATCTGTGTACGTTCTGATGTACTAATAAGCATTTGACTGTGTTCCCAGTTTTAAGTAAATAGTAATTGAAATAGATGGGACTGTGTGATACCCATCGTAGTATTGAGTCATGTTTGACATGCAGTAAATAGCCAAGGGGGGGGGGAAACCCCAAGTATTGTGATTCTTGTAACTTGCTATTGTCTTTTTAGAAGTATATTTTTCTACCTGTAGTGTGCTGATTTGTAAATTGGGCCTTAAACAGTCTTGAAATATTTTTTCAAAACTTAATTATGATTACAATTCCAGTTCAGCTATTATGTAAAGACTTTGTGGCATAAATGAGTGGGTTAGGCTGTCATCCTGTCTCTTACTTGAGCAGAGAAAGCCTTACAGCAGCAATATGATTCTCCCCGTTTGAAGATGTGCTCTCAAGGCCTTTTACTGGTTTTTATGATGCACCTCTGTTGGGTTTTCTAACAACCATAGTTATGCCAGGAAAACTTCCCTGGTGTAGGCTGGATTCTGTATGTCTTACAAAACATGCTTGTAAAAGAAATAAATTTTAGTTTCCTTAACTAATCCTGCTGTATTTAGATACTTAATCTCTCTTCATTTAGAGGAAGACAGACTTGACGAGTGAATGTATTTTGCAAGTCTGCTTTCCAAGTGTTTGCAGTAGTGGCTGATTTTGTTAGTGGCTGCTTTATCCCTTCATGACAGTGATTAAATTCAGTATTCTTCATGACAGTGATTAAATTATATTGCCTCACAGATAGTCCTTAAGGTTGCCAGTGAAGCAGTTGAGGGAAACAATCTTGTGGAGTTGAGACCGGCCAGGAGGTAGAGGTACTATGTGAACTTCAGCTTGGAGCAGGAGTAATGCAAGATGAGTGCATCGATTTTGTTTCAGAATTAACTTTCCTCTATTTTAAATCAACAGTGCTGGTTCAGTTTTGATGGACAAGAATGTCTCAGGAAAGTATTGTGCACGTGGTGGTTTTGTGCTAAGGATCCTGCTGTTGCTCAAATGATTTGCTAAAATCTGTGCAAGTAAAATGATGCTTTTGGAACTGTCTTCGGCATAGAGAGTTTGAAATTGAGACCTGTGGACCTTCTCCCAAACTTTTCCTGTTACTAAGTGACTGGTCATAGCACTCTGCCACTTTGTAAGAGGAGTTACTTAGTCTCTGAGTTTGCTTTGTGGCTCTGCAGAGAACTGTGGTGGCGTGTGTCTGAAGAGGAGGCAGCAGGTGCTGTCCTGGGAAGGTGGGGACATCAAGGTGGGGTGGTGGGAATTTTGGTTCCACTCCCCAGCAAATGCCTCTGGAACCTTGTCAGCTCCTCTGCTCCTGTTTGTTACGTAATGCATAGATGGTGATTTGTGACAATAATTGTGATGCAGCCATTTATGACCTGCTTAGCTTCCAAAATGCTCTCCAGTAAGAGGCATAGTCAGTGTTTTGAAAGCATCTTACGAAATGCATAAACCTGCAGTTGTCCAACGTTGTGATCCTGTGTAAGTTAGTGAGAAAATACCTGTAAGTTCTGTTGAACAGTCTCATTTTATAGGAGGGAAAAATAGTATGTTGCTTCATGAGGTGAGAATGTTGAGCCTAATGTTTATACTGCATCTAAGATGCTTTTCCTCCACGGTTTTTAGATTAAAATTGTAACTGGATGCTGTCAAGTGAGTCTGTCTCAGGCTAGGGCCATGTTAGCAGCCTTCAAGTCAGCTAGGCCATTCTGATTTCGGGTATTGAATGGTTGGGAAGCTGATGATACCTGTAGTAAAATTCCTTTATAACCAGTAGTATGTGACAGGTGTGTATTACAATTAAAACACTAGTGCTTACATTTAGGTATGGAAGGACTTACTCTCCCATGTGTATCCAGTTATCTTGGGTGAGAAAAATGGGTTTAAGTACAGCCTTGCTGTCACAGTATTTTATGTTCTTGGATTTCCAGCTAAGATAAATGTGTTGTCTGCTTTGATGGTTCTGATAGGTTCTTTTGAAGCATTAATGTTCATAGATTGTTATAACTTGGAGTTTGCTCCGTCCCATCTGTGCTTTGGCCTGGTGTTGCAGTGCCTCCAAGACAGTTTGCCAGTCTCACCCTTCTCATCCTTCTCTGCAAAACATGGTTGGTACCAAATGCCTGGGGAGGAAGGTGGAAACGGGCCAAGCACCTCACTGACAGCTCTGCAGATCACTTACCCAAGTTTGCAGTTCAGAGCCCCATGCTGAGGGTTGGTATGCCAGTAATGGTTGACTGTGGTTTGTTCTGTGTATTTGCCCAGTTGCTTTTTTTTTGAAATTGCATAAGCTTTACAGCATCTTCAGTGCTTTTTTTTTTTTTTTCCCATTTAAAATATGTTTTTCTACAGCTAAGCACATGCCATGGTATAAATGGACAGAACCTTAAGCTATTATTTAGGGTTTTTTTCCTGATCTAGTGGTGCTAGAGTCTTCTCGCCTGCCTCCTTCCCCCAAGCTGTTTTCCAGTGATGCAGAAAAGGAGGGAGGCTTCAGCAAGATTTACCTTGACTTCTCTGTAAATGGAGCTCATACCAAAATCTTGGCTTAAAAAGTTTTTGAAAGGGTAATCAAGGTTTACCCTCTCAATCACCTTTTTTTTTTTTTTCATTCTTGATTTTTGTTAAACCTCAAAACTCACAATTTTTTGTGGTCTTGGGGATTTACGCTGCAGATGGCTAGTTGAGGCCCTGAATAAACAAAAATAATGGTGGTATTCCATGAAAATACTGATGAACTGGACTGCCCTGTCCCTTGTGACTGATATCTGGCTGCTGGCAGTGATGGGGCCTTGCCTCACTGCTTGAGTATTATTTATGAAATACAGCTTTTGTTTTAGGTTCTTGTGTGACTCTGTAGTATGACTTCATAAAGGATCTGGTCACAAGTCAGAGGACTGAGAGAATTTAGGTTTACTTTGCTGAATCTGAATTTTCTTCTTTCTGATGTGATATACCAGATTCAAGTCTGTTTTGACTGCACTATAAATGGGCTGGTTACAGAAATATGTACATACCTGTGGGAGAAGTAGATCAAAATTCTTAATACAGGGTCTGTGAAACACTTCACAGTTTGAGAAATGCAGAGGGGGACTGATAGATAAGATGCCTTCCACTTCTGTTGCTGATCCCTGTGAGTCTGAACATACGTCTCAGTGCTAGAGATGTGTCCTGTGGAACAGCCCTTTGCAGTGGACTCTGAGCAACCTCTTCTGTTTCTCTGAAATTCTATAAGGGGTTGAGCTTGATGACCTTTGATTTTGGTGTCAGATCGGGGTGCCAGATTGAGGCTGGAAGAGGAATGTATAGAAGACTCTTTTTAAGTGTCTATCAAGGAGTACTTACCATATGTAAATAATCTACTCATTTGTGGTACTGAAATAGTACTTCAAAACCAGGAGTTCATAAGGTCATACACGAGAGGCTAACTTTGCTTCTTGTTTTGTTTTGCTTTGCTTTTTGTAGCACTAACAAAAGCTTTTGCTTGCATTTTAAAAATTCTTTTTTCACATAGAAGCTGTGCTGGGGGAGAATGTGACCAATTACTGCTGACTCTGCCCAGGGAGGTGGCAAATGAATAGGCTGCGCTGCAAAACAGAGATGTCGGATCTATTTGCCTGTTTCTGGAAGAACTGAAATCAGAGCTCCTGACCCTGAGCTGCAGGGAGAAAGAGAAACCCAGCTGTGAAACCTGTTGGGTTCAAGGAGAGATCTTCAGGAAAGCTGCCTGGGGTGATAGGAAATGTGTTTTTGTGTGTTTTAACTTTTGTCAAGGAAGAAAACAAGAGGAATGCCTAGTAAACTAACCTGTGGCAAATCTGCAGAATAATCTTAAATTGATTAGGCTTTTACAGGAACCTGGAGAGACTGTCAAACATCAGTTTTACACAGAAAAAGTCTGGCCTCTGGCAAATGAAAGTAGTTGGTGGTCTGATGTGCTATGGAAGAGGATGTATGAACAGTTGGAGGTTTACAAGTGGGTAGTGAGGTATGCAGGCAGAATTGGTTGGTGCAAGGCAGATAGCAGCTGCAGGGGCAGGAGGGAGCTCATATCAGAGAGATGCAAAAGGGAAAGAAAAATGAGGGAAGTGGGAGAGGCCTATCTTTCTCTCCAGATATGCCGTAAATAATGTACAAACTTGGTGTCCCTACCAGCCAAGCATTATTGGAAGCATAAAAAAAGAAAATCCAGAGTATAGTACTGAAGAACTGGATGAAATGTGGGCAGGACATGCAGTGTCTGTTCCTGATAACTAATTCAGGAGGTTATATTCTGTATTTGTTTAGGTAAAATATGACCGTACACATTTTGAGTCAGCCATAGCAATGTGTTTATTACTGAACACTAACATCTTCCCTACCCTGTGAAGTATGAAGCACACATCTCCTCCAGCCCTGCAGTATGTCTTTCACTGTGCCTGGTTTGGGTTTTGTCATAGAATTTGTGTGTCTCCAGAAAGCTGACTGACAGTTTAAAGCCAATAATTGCTCCTCCTCTGTTAAACACAATGAATTCAGAAAGAAAGGGAGTCACCTAATTGTTTAAGGAGCATTCATTCAAATTTTTTTTTTTTTCTTTTGGACAAAATCTACCTTGACTCCCCCACTGAACAGTTTTTACCTGTTCCTATTTAACTGCCTTATCACTTAAATGTTGGAATGAAGGATGTGTGCTCAGTGTGTATGTGTGCAAAAAGGTCCTTTGTTGTGTGAGTTGTTTCTATTTTGGAATTGGACAAGTAAGGCTAAAAACAGTTAAAAGGTTCTTGTTGGTGCAAGTAGTAGGCCTGTGTTTTATATGCTGCAGTGCATGTCTCTTCCCTGTAGCAAGCATGCAGTAAATTATTGTCACTCCTTTTAGTTCTAAAAGTACTAGAAGGGTAGAGAGCATCCTTTAAAAAGCACATTCCCTTTTGTGAGAAGCAATGTATTGAGTAGTGTAAAGCATGTTAAAATGCTTTTAAATGTGCATAAGCATGCTAGTCTTCTCTCTCCCTGTCCTGAGTGACTGCTGCTTGCTATCTGCTTTTTGTGAGTTGCAGTGAACACCCTTTTCCTGGAAGTGGTGTGCTGAGTGAAAAGCACTATGCTAAGGAATTTTGTGCATAGTAATGTACCTTTCACCTGTAAAAGAAAAAAAAAAAGAACCAGTGATAATCAGAGTGATTCATTCTTCTAAAAGAACTTGGTGCATTCTGAATTTGATGTCTCTTGTAAAAATTCTACTTTGTGCAAAGAGAAAATGATGAGGTTTTCGAAAGGAACTGATTTTAAATGGCAGGGCGGTTCAGAAATTAACTTGTTCTTGATAGATACATTAGACTGAACTCTGCTTGGCCATCACCTTTTTATCATTAGTTTTTTAAGTTAGTTAAATACTTGAACTTGTACTTTCACCTGCTGGCTGACTTTGCAGGAAGGGAGGGTCTCTGTTGCAAGGTTAATTCTTAAAAGGATTTTAACCCGTTGTGTTTCTGCAGGGACTTGCGAATTAAAAGCATCGGAAGTCTCTTGCTGCTTTGTACTATTGATGAGATGTGAGAGGCCTTGAATGGAAGCCAGCATCTGGTGTTCATAGCCACTGTGGCAATTTATTTTTTTCATCTTTGTATTTGGTTCTTTATTTGATCTTGGACACGTTCAAAGATGTAAGCCCTTAAGACTACAGGATAAACTGGACAAAAGTAGATATGTTTGCACTAAGAGGCTTAACTCATCCTCAGTGCAAAGGTCGCTTTTATTTTAAAAATAGAAGCTTAAAATGTGTAATCAAACAGTTGAATTGTATCTCTCTAGTTGCATTTTTGTAGTGAGATGTTCTGTAAGAAGGAAGGTGCTTCATGAGGTTGGTGGTTTGTGCCACGTGTAATCTTTATTGGCTCCCTCCTCCCCTTACGTGCTATTTGAATTTCACATATGGGGGTTTTAAAGATTGCTTTTTGGTTGGTATTTATGGAAGAAGGCGTAGGCCTTGTAACCTGGCTTTGTGGTGTTCATAAAAATGTGTGCAAAATACTTCTGTGGTATTTTGAAAATGAGCATTGATTCTGTTTAGGTTTTTTGCAAAACTAATGTATTAAATGTTGGTTCTCTCATGTTATAAATATGGGATAAGCTAATTAAAGTTGCAGGCACTTCTACGATGCTCACTCTTGCATATTCTTCAAAAAAGCATGGTAGAAAGCACAGTGATTGGCAGCAATGGTTCAAGAATGGTGTTTTGAGCTAATTGTGAACAAGAAAAGACAAGCTTAGTGCTGTCTCCTACAGTGATTTCATACTTCAGACAGTTGGAATCAAATGGGGAAAAAATAATTTCTGCACTGTGTGACATGTCTTCTGGAAGACCAGTGCTTTTGGAGGGGAAAGCAGTGCAAGTCCAAGGGCCCTGTGAGAAGATTCTGGATATCTCCAGTCTTCAGTGATTTTTCTCTTGACTTTCTCTATTTTGAAAGCCTGTACCCTGGTTTTATTTCGTAATGTAGGCTAAAAAAATAATCAATGGAAAGAGCAGTTGCTGCTGTTCTGAATTTTAAATGCAGGTTGTTATTTAAGTAATTAATTCTTGCAGATTTAGAGTCTTGGACTTATTTCTTCTTAAATGTTACCCTGTAAGAATAAAGTTTAATATGTAACTCTTGTGCTTCTACCCTGAAAAAAAAGCATAGTAAGTGGTAACTTAGAGGATTCTTTTGCTGTGCATTTTTCTTGCCAATTTTAGAATAGTAAAAAAATACTTGTGTAGCAATCAATTTCTGCTGCAAGCGTGTTCCAGGGTTAAAGTTTTAGTAAGGTGCCAAACAAGAGGTATGCTCTTATAATGAGGCTGATCATTGTGCAGTTCAGGATCTGTGGTTGCCCATAGACTTGTATTGATCTGTGTGTTCACTCAGCAGAGTATTTGAAAGACAAAAGTTTCTCCAGGTGTAAGACCTGGCATTTACAGGTCTCTGGAAAACATGACCTGCTTATTACCAGATAAGTGAACCAGAGCCCTGTTTTTTTTTAAAGAGCTTTTCCCCCCTTTTTCTCTTTTACAATTACTGCAATTCTTTGCTTGGGCTCCTATGCAAACTCTCCAGGGAAAGCAGCACTAGGTGTGTTAAATGTTATCCTAGGCTGCAAAATCAACGCTTCAGAACTCCTTAATTTTGTTTTTTAAAGATTAAGATAATTGTTGATTTGGCTGTTTTCAGAGATGCTTTTAAATTCTTAAAACTGTGCAGTAATATTTTATTTTTTTTTAAATCTTCCTAAGGTGGATGTTGTTGAATGACTAATTTGACTGAAAACAAAGATCTACAGTGTGGTTAAGCTGGTGTTGCTATGCTCTGCTTATAAGTGAGAATAATGCATTAGTATTGGTCTTCGTGGCGTGTTAGCAGTTGAGCTGGGAGGTTTTTATTGAGATTTATAAAAAAACTCAGCTAAACTCTGCTCTGTGGGAAAACGTGCATCTGTAGAGCCAGAACACTTGGTGCCTTTAGCTGCTGCCAGGCGTCCTGATGGTGTCCCTGCTCGCAGGCTGGGGATGGAGGTGGTGGGTGTCCTGGGCTGGGGACACGCAGCGGGCAGCCCGTGGGTGCTTGTGACTCTGTGGGCACGCTCAGGCCAGCCAGGTCCTTGGTGTGACAGTATGAGAAGCATGCAAGGTGCAGCAAGACAGTGAGTGCCTCCAGCTCGTCAAAGGAGCTGAGGCTGGCATGGTTACTCTTGAACCAGCCAGCTAGAGGAAAGCTGCGGCTCTCCTCTAAAATAAAAACCATACTAACAACTCTGTCAATGTGGTTTTTGCTGTATCTGACTTGAAGGTGAAGCTGACATTGCTAGGCTAGTTAGTTGAGGTTTTTCAATTTGTGTTTGTTCAGTGAGTAAGTGAATTTAATTATGATCTAAAGTATAGCTACATTTTTTTTTTCCCCCTACAGTGCCTTGGATAGCATTTCAGACATGAGTTGAGAAAATCTGACTAGATGAGCCTCTCTAGATTTGTTACCTTTTTGAGATCCAACCTAAACTTTGAATACGTGCAGTGCTTTGGTGGAAGTGCTATGGAAGGAGGGAGAGGAAGGAGTTGGATTTAATGATCCTTATGGGTCCCTTCCAACTCAGTATACTCTATGATTCTATGAATGTGGCAGCTTTCAAAATGAGCGTGGATCCTGCTGTGTCATCTCAGCTCTGGGCTGTAAAGCTAGAGGATCATCAGTAATTCTCTTCCACTTGATTGCCAGAAATGTGCTTATGAAGAATCCCTTGTGCTGATAGCACGCTCTCATTAACCTCTTAAGCTATTGTGCTTATTCCTTGTGACTTTTCCAGCCATGCTGGGAGTAGAAAGGGGCCAGGAAGACAGAGCTGATGGCTGACTGGCTTTGAAAGCACATTTGATAGTCTGGAAGAGCAATGGATACTACTGGTAAATGCAGGGGGGTTTTTTTTGAGTCAAACCTCCAGGTTTCAACTGTTGCCTTCTCTGCAGTGTTTGTTTTACATGCACCTATAATGGTATTTCTAAAATGACTGCTATGGTGCTGAGCAGGAGCACATAGCCTCTTGTTTTGCTTACTTTACTAGAGGTGCAAATTGTATGATTACATCTGTGTTCCCTCTCCATTAAGCTATTGTGTGAAAGGTAGCTTTCCGGTTCATTTCTGTACTGAAATATCATAGCTTGTCAAGTGTTCCTCAGAAATACTGCTTTTTTTAACTGGATAATGTTCTTCCATTTGAAAAGAATGCTTCTTGAAACGTGGTGATACAGCGATCTCTTTGGTATTTATACTTTTCTTTCTTCATGTGTAGTCCTTTCATCCTTGTGCAGCAAAAAGCATGGTGAGCGTAGCTGTCAAAACACATGAAATATTGTTGACCAGAAAGCTAAATCCAGAGATGGATTAAAGCAGGAGCAGTGGGTAATAAATAACAAGGTAGTGTAGACTTTTTTTTTGGTTGGCATTGATTATTATTATCACTTGATTCCTAGCATAGTTCCAGCTTTGAACATCTCTGCCTGAAATTTCTGACAGGAGAAGTTACTGCTTCTTGATAAATGCCTCAGTACTTGGTTTTGTAACTGGAGCTTAAGAGCTTCTCTAGTAGTGTTTTCCATGGATACTGACTTGTTCTTAGATAAACATCTTGAATTCTTGGTGGAAAAGCATTTATGTGTCTTCTTTAATGTTGAAGTAATTAAAGCATAGTGAACCACATGGTGTAGTTTGAGATTGTTTCCTAAGGTGTGTGATTTTTTTTTTTTTTTTATTAAAAGCCCTTCTTTGAGATCTCATGGAGACATATTATTTTTCTAGGTAATTGACTGCCTGTCAAGAACAGTTATATATCATGTTGGAATACAATTCTGATCTTTTCACATTCATTAATATATGCTTTAGAAAACAAGAGGGTCCAGTCTGTTGTATAAACTAATTAATCTTTGGTTGGTGCACCTACCAGTGAGTTCAGCTTAGAAACATTCAATTAAGGGGATCTCCTGTGCACCTTGGTTCACATAGCAGACCTGCCTTGGAGTGTAAGAGCTGGATTGCTTTCAGATGAAATAAAACTCATCTCCTGAGTGTTGGCTCTACAGGACTGTACAACAGGGCAGCTCTTCTGAAGTAAAACCTCTGAAATGCACTTGGGGTTGTTGTCACCTCAGTAAAACAACAGCCTGATGCTGCACCATTTGCTGGCCTAAAGATACCCAGCGTGTGGCACGTTCTTCCTTGCACCAAAACTCTCTCCGACTGTGGGGCCAAAAGTCATTTGGGTGAGGGGAGGAGAGCCTCTGTTGTTAAAGTTCATAGTCTGTCCCAGAGCTGAAGAAAAAGGAAGAATTGTGCTTGGAAATGGATGGAGATAAAGAACAAGCAAAGCAGCAGCTTTCTGGTAAAAATCTGGTGTCAAAATCTTGGCTGTGGGGGATTAAAGGAAGCATCTAGTCCAGTGACTTTTTTTTATTCCTAAACATGTAGGTTTTTTCTAAAGATGTCTTAAAGCAGTTTATACTTCTGTGATCTTTTGGAGATGTTTTACTTACAGTACAGTTCTGTGACTATTTTTACTCAACTGGGACTTGAGCAATTATTTTTTTCTTAAAGTAGTCCTCTCTGGATTTAAAGAAGCACTTGACCACTAGGTTTTTTTGAGTGTTCTACAAAACCAGCAGAAATAACTTGACAGGAAGAAACAGTTTGCTTACTATTCACAAGACCCTAGCCTTGAAATACCATTTGCCCACTAGCTCTGAGGACCTGATGATGGATGCTCTTGTAGACTCTTCACCGTACTTGAATGCTCCATCAGCATATTGAGGAATAAACCTGTGAGTTTGCTATCCATTAAAATACTCCTCAAATACAAAATGATAAGGGGTCTCTTTGTTAGGCTGGTCTCACAGTAAACAGCTGTGTATGTGTGTTTCAGTGACCAGATACTGTTTCTCTTGTGCCTGCAGTAGGGTCATACCGAAGTTTTACTCTGAAACTTGTTGCCTCTTCTGTTCTGCAAAACCAGATCTCCATGTGAAAAGTTAAAGGTAGGCTCCCTTGGCTTGCAAGCCAGGACATATTTGACTTTTCATCCATCCTTACCCTAGAATCTTACTAGCATAGAATAAGGGTAGCCACTATCATGTTTCAAACCCTTATTTGGGGAGACTAGAGGAATGGGGACTAAAGCTAGTAATATAAATGATTTAGTGTGCTGGAGAGCCAGAGAGGGATAACAGTTGCACACAGCTGGCTCAGTCCCATCAAACCTTCCTGCTCTTCAAGTTTTGCATCAGACCGGTAAGATCTGCTGATGTACCTCCAGAGCACTCCCTAGTCCTTCAAACCCAGGATCGTACAGCTTGGATCTAAGCTGGGTCATTGTGTTCAGCTCTACCCTGATGATAAGCTGATTTCAGGCATGTGTGCCAGCATCATTCTGTGCTGAAGGTATGCTAAGCTCCTAAGAGGTGGGTGTTGTGGAGCTATCTTATGCCAAGAACAAAAAAGAATTGATCCTGTGAGTTTCTTCACTGAGGGCTTTTTGATGCTCTGCAGTGACAGGACTGGTACATTGCATAAAAGTAACCAGAGAACACAGGTACTGAAATGAGAGGAGAGTTATTCCGCTGCCAAGGTATAGATAGAAACTGAGAGCTCTGTTACCTCAAAAATGGCATTCATGAGTGTTTGGAGGGGTCAGTGTCTCTGTCTTAGAGCTGTTCTTTCTGCCTCATTTGCACAATGCAGGCAAACATTTGTGAGGATGAGATTAGTAGATGATTTAAGTAGCATGATGTTGACTGACTTTAGGACTTCTAAATGTTAAATGTTCTGCTGTGCACTGTTTCTAAATAGAAAAATCTCTGAACATCAAATAACAATGAGGGAGGTAGTGTGGACATCCACTGTTACGTACCAACAAGCAGCATAACCCTGACCTTCATTTGGGGAACAGAGATGTGTGGTGCCAGGACCTCTCCTCTCCCCCTTTTCTAAGTTTTGTTGTAGCAAAACTGGGATGACCAAGATAGTCTGTGGTTGCCACTGTCCCTGTTCCTGAGTTGCTGGGGCTGGCAAGCTCTAGGTTACATAGGAGGGTGTTGCCTGCTGCAGAACTTGCTGAGCAGTGCTGGGGCTGCAGTCAGAAGATTACAAAGAGATGAAGATACTGTGGTGGTTGAGAAGCAGCCTCTGGCACTATGAGTGGTCCAAAGAACGCTTCCTCAGAAATGAAACATTTGCTAGATTGCCACATGTATCTGTGAAGAGGTTTGAGTGGTGGTCAGCTGTACAGTTACCCATGAGCAGAAAGATAGCATCAGAATTAACTCTTTTGGTGGTTTGGAAGGCAAAACACTGTTGGTGTCACTCTCTTCATACAGTACTTGGCTGTTCTGTAGCAGGAGCAGGTTCAGATTTCAGCAGATGGATTTTGTCTTGCCTTTTTCCAAGTGGATGTTGCTGACAACCTAGCATGCAGGCATGTTATTCTGAACTAGTCTTGGTTTTCCTAAGATGGGTGCATTTAATAATGGCTTGAATTACTGAGAAACTTCCATAGTTTAAGCAGATTGTAGCATCTAAAACCCAACTCTTTTTGCTAAAGAAACATTAGCAGAACTCTCAAAATGTGTATGTTTGAATAAACACCAGTTGCCTCCTGTAACACCGACTGTTGTGAGTGGCATGTGGGATTGCAAATTGTCTTACTTGACATATTATTTTTAGTAATGTTGCAGTGTTTGAACTGGATCTGAAGGCAATGCAGTGAACAGGAAACTCTACAGTTCTGCCTTTTGGCATCTGTAGAGATGTTAAAGATGTAGAAACATTCAAGATGAGGTCTTGTGGCCTCCAAAGCACTGGCTCACAGAGCTGGTGAAATGGTGAGAGATTGCTTTGGACCTGAAATGCCCAACCTCTGGGTCTGCCCCACTGGGCTGACCGAGCTGTGCTGATGGTTGGGAACAATCGTTAACGGTTGGAATTGATCTTAAAGGTCTTTTTCCAACGTAAACAAATCTATGATTCTGTGCTGCTCAGTGTTGTATTAAAAAAACCCAACAAACAAACTCCAAAAGACAACCCCCCAAACAAACCAACTACCAACCAACATGCAATAAAACCAGTAAATACACCAGTTAAGCTAAAGCTGAGATTACAACATGTGTATGTTACACATACCCAAAACTTGGTGTTTTACCTGTACTTTGATATCAGTGTCTTCTGTGTGGTAAAGGTCCCCACCATCCCAGCATTTTATAAGATGTTTTTACCAACTTCTTGCAACTGAAATCCACTTCTGTTGTTTCTCTGATGTCTTGAAAGTCTTCTTAAGCTACTGATCTTGAATGAGACTGTCTTTTGCTCTATTCCTTCTGATGCTCAGTCAGCTCTGGTTGTCTAAATAAAACCTCTTCTTCACTAGGCTTTTCACCTCAATTTTTGTCTGAATTTTAGGTAATCTGGGCCTATCTACTGCTGAAAAAAAAAGCAATTTTGGCTGTACCTGCTTCTTGAAGCAGCTGAAACACTTCTATAGCTGTATGGTGAAATGAAGCAGGGCATGGATTTGTTGGAAAACTAAGTCACCAGCAAAAAATGTTTTCAGTGTGATTTCCTTGTGAGGGCTAAAGCCAGGAGCTGGAAGGTGGTATGCTGCTTCCAAACATCAGGGTTTCACAGGATGGTATCCAAAGCTTGAGGTTGTCAACACAAAAGGCTAAACGACACTGCTTTTAGGCCTGTTCTTGATGTGAGCAAACAGGATGAAACTTTGGCTTCTAGTACTTGTTTTTTTCCTCCCAGCCTTCTTTGTAAGTCTTTTGGTATGTATGTACAGGCTAAAATTACTTCTTCATATAAATTACCAGAGGAGAAGCTAGTAACATAGTGTCAAGACAGAGGCTGCTCATATTGCTATTAATAAATTCTGGGCATAAAAGTGACTAAGGAGGAATGTAGTATTGAAGATGATGAGAAATTAGTCACAATGTTCGAATTGGTTCATAAACAACTAAATTAATGTTTTGTTTTGACTTTAATTAGTGACCAGTAGAGGCTATATAGATTTTTGTAGAATATGTTTGTGTTTCATCTTCTGAGGTTGCAGGGTTATTGTTGAGTGGTGGGGTTGATGTTTTTGGTTGGTTCTGTTTTTTCTTGTTCATCTGTGTTTCTGCTGGCAAATGGAAGTAGTATTGCTTAAAACCTTTTTTTTTTTCTAAGCAGCATTAGTGGCAGTATTTTGAATTTACGAAGGATTATTATTTAATCACTTCAAAGTGCTTTGTTGAACTCTATCCATATATGCTTTATATTGCATAGTTAGTTTTTTATATTGCCCTAAGAATTGTATTGCCCTGCCATATCTGTGGAGTGGAGAACATACAGAGTTCTTTGGGGCTTTAGTTTTTGTGCCTGAAATACGTACTTAGTTAAATATAATGGCTGGAGTCTTTCTGGGGGGAAAAGTCCCAAACCAACAAACAAAAAAACCCCAAACACCAAAAACTCACCAAACAAAAGACTATCTGCCACCACTGTTTTATGGAAGGAAACCTTGTCATTAATCCTGGTGGTTTTGATGAAAAAAACAAAAAGTGGGGGGGAGTGAGGATAACCTAGAGAAACCTAGATGCTTTTTGAAATTGGGTATGGAATTAGGTAGTCTTCTGTTTCTGCCCTTGTCACTTAATCACAAAACATTAGGAGTTGGAAGGGACCCCAAAAGACCATCTAGTCCAACCCCCCAGCCAGAGCAGGATCACCCAGACTAAATCGCACAGGAACACATCCAGGTGGGTTTGAATGTCTCCAGAGAAGGAGACTCCTCAGCCTCTCTGGGCAGCCTGTCCCAGTGCTCCATCACCCTCACAGGGAAAAAGTTCCTCCCTATATTCACATGGAACTTCCTCTGCTCCAGCTTGCACCCGCTACCCCTTGTCCTATCGCTGCCTGTTACTGAGAAGAGCCTGGCTCCATCCTGACTCTTGCCCTTTATGTATCTGTAGACATTAATAAGGTCACCCCTCAGTCTTCTCCAAGCTAAAGAGGCCCAGCTCCCTCAGCTTGACCTCATAAGGAATGTGTTCCACTCCATCATCTTTGTGTGCCTGTGCTGGATGGGGAGTACTTTGGCATTATGCTGTTTGTTTGAAAGGTACAGTTCTCCTCAACTTTATCTTGAAAGATATGTGAGAGGCTGTAAGATGAAAAATAATTTCCCTTGAAGGCAAACCAGTAGTGATCAGCTGCTCCTTGTCCCTTCAGCTCGCTGGGTCACACGCCTTTGCAGGCAGCTGCTTGCACTGCAGCTAGATCAGATGCAGTAGGAGCTGGGAGCCAAGCAAGTGTTTTCAGAAAAGGAAAATAGCAGAATCTCTAAATATCCATGAAGATTGTTATTGTTGATTTTATGAATAAATACCTCTAAATTCATAAAACTTCAAATTAAGAGCTGCAGGCTAGGAGTGGTGTTTCCGTTGTGTTTTATAGGCTTCCCATCCCTGCACACCCCTGTGTGGTTTTGGAACAAAGTAACTCAACACAGTCTTTCCTGGGAAACACGTTTTTAACTATAACCTGGCTGTGGCCAAGAAGCTGGACTGATCCCATAGGTGTTTTTACCAGACAAAATGGAGCCAGTTCACATGTATCTTATGGATTCACAGAGTTCATATAGGAAAAGTTTCATAATTATTCCCTTTAAATTGTTGTAAGGCAAACCCTTTTTTAGAATAGCACAGATCATCTTAATGAGATTTGGTGTTCTTTTACTCTGGGGAGAAAAAAGAAATCATTAACCAAGTCACTCCAAAGCAATGACCCTGTGTTTGTACTCTTGCCTTGGGCTGAGAGCACATGGAGTTGCTGTGGCTTGGTTGATGAGATGCTGTATTTCCTTAAGCTGTGGCTGGTGTGTTGGGGGTGTTTTACTGAGATTTACCTGGTTGATGGAACTACACTGTTCCTCTGAGCTTCAAGTGTGGTTTGATAAAGCTGGTCTAGTCCTGCTGAAAGTTTTTTCTTTCCCCAGTTGCAGCTTTCTCTGCCTCCCTTGGACTAATCTAAAGCTTGAAGAGCTGGTTCAGGGAATTAAACTTTGACCAAAAACTGCTTTTGTTGAATCTTCTGATCATTTCTTATTCTGAAAAGAAGACCACTTGGTTTAGGCTTGAGAAATCATCAGAGACATTGATCACTTCGTGTCCTTCCTTGTTACTCCATTCTTGTGTTTGTTTATGGCTCTGAACCTGTCAGACCTATGACTGTATACACAGCCTATAGTGTGTACTAGAGGTTGGCAGTGGGATATAGCTGTTCAAAACCTACAGGAAACCCTGTCCTGGGTTCTTGTGCAGCATGGCATAGCCAGCAGGTCAGTGCCACTGAGCCCAGTGCGCTGGGGAGGAGAGAACCTACACAGAGGTTATCCCAGCAGAAGTCAGGCTGAAATGGTTCTCTGTGTGTGACCAGGGTTGCTGCTGGAGCACGAGAACGTCTCTGGTCAGATGATAGTGAGCCTGGGTGAATAACTGCTTACTGCAAGAATGGCTTGGAGAGTTAGACGGGATAGCAAGGCTGATCATTGTGTGAATATCTGGAGGGTTTAAGCTTTGCTTGTTTTAGTTGAGACTGCTTAAACCCTGCACTGATTCCCTGTGAGCTCACTGATTCCCTGCCTCAACTACACTATCTTCTAAAATACCTTCTGAACTCCGCAGCATACGACTCTTTAAATGAAAGGTATGTGAATCATACTGATGCTGTGGTAGCCCTTCTTACCATGGCATCCAGAGTGCCTGGGAGTACCGATCCATCCTCATGGCTTTTTGCTGTTCCTTTGAATGTTCTGCAGGCTTTGTTGGCAATAACAACTTTTTTCATGACCTCCAAAATTTCAAGCTGTGGTACTGAGACTCTAAAGAGTGATTTGGTTCTGTGTCACATGGAGTGTTTGCACCTGCTCTGTAGAAAGAGCAGAAGAGTGTAGTTAGAGGGCTGGCAGTGAAATACCAGAGAGGCAGAAAGGCAAGGGGTTGGTAATGCAGAAATGACAGAGTGCTTGATAATACATTAAAAGGTATGAACTGAGCCCAGTTGGCTGGGGTGGGAGGAAGTACAAGGAAAATAGACAAGTTGAGCACCAGTCATATTAAAAATAGCTGATAATGAATTTTTTTCCCCCCTGCTAGTAAATTGATGTACTTGCTTGCTTCCTACTTGGGGAAATGGTGGGAAGGGGAGGCTGTGACTAGTAAGCGAAGATGGCAGTCACTGTTGCTATTACTCCTGTATCTTTCTTCTTTTAAACTGTGACTGTTAAGATTTTTTTTTTTTTTTTTAACTCCTGGATTACTACATCTTGCAAATGCATCCTTTCTTTTCTTCCAGTCTTGATTTAGGAAGGAAAGGTGGCTGGGTATAGTTCAGAAGCAGCAGCAATATTATGCTGCTTGTATCTTTGTTTTATTGTTGCCGTTAGTTTGGCAGCTGCATTTCTGATCTCCAAATTGGATGGTTTCTTCTAATAAAATATTCATACGCTTAATCCAAATACTTGTATTAATCTCATTGCTTGTACAGCAGGTTTCATGGCAAGAGCTGGCTATTTGCAAATCTTTTCAAATGCTTGACAGGGTGTTTTGTAAGTCTCCTGTTGAAGGCCTTAACTGTGTGTTTCACATCAGGTTATGCATATGTGGATTAGGTGTGCATAGCATGTAAATGATGCAGTGCATCCATTAATTAGGACTATAATTTTTGGTGGGAAGGGAGATGATCAACAATTTGCAGTTGATTGCAGTTGTTGCTGAAATAACTAACAAGCTGCTTTTTTTTCTTACCTAATAGGCTGGATGGAAGGAAAACCACGCAACGTTCATGAATGAACTGAAAAATCTTCAGGCTTCGGGACTAACAACCCTTGGTCAGGCACTCAGGTCATCGTTTGACTTGTTAAATCTCAATAGATTAGTGTCTGGAATAGACAACTATGGACAGGTAACAAATTTGTTAGTCTTTCATTTTTCTGTGTTCTTTGCAGTTGTAGTGGGAGAGGGATTTTGATAGTTCAAGTTCGGTTTTCCTTCGTTTTAAAAAGTTGCATAGCTGTGTGTGAAAACTTGAACTGTGAACACCATTTTTCTATTTTTTTCCTCCTTTTTTCTTTCTTGTTACATCTACTGAGCATACCCTGGAATATACTAGCACTTTTTTTCTGTATTGAACTACAGAGAAGTAGTGGTAAAGAAACTGACTGTAGATACACAGTTGCTGAATGGGAGCATGTACACTGGGTGGCAGTGAATCTGCCTTGCAGTTTACATTATCTGTGGCTGATGACCTGACTTCCCCTCTCTCACCTTTGAAGAGTCCAGTTCAGAGTACTCTGTTCGTTCCACTGTGGCCATGAAATTCCAAGTTGTCTGTATTACTACCAATTTATGCACTACTTTTGTGGGCTAGAGGGGTTTTGTACTATTACTGGAGGGAAAAACCTAGTAATTCTAAAAATCTTCAGAGGGTGTATATGAGTGTAGAGAGTAGCTTGTCTTGTGTAATTCTGTGTGTTTCCACAGCTATTGAAAGAAAATTGCATGATTATTTTGAAAGATTGCTCATCTTACTGTTTATTTTATAATGACAAAAATAAAAGCCTATAACTGAGCGTTAAGCTTACTCCTAACATTCCTGTGCTTTTGTCTCTAGGGAAGGAATCCATTCTTCTTGGAACCATCTATTTTGATTACCATCACAGACGGAAACAAACTGACAAATACAGCTGGAGTTCAGGAAGAGGTAAACTTCCATTAAATCCTTTCAATTTAAAAGTTGGCACTTTGCTGAGACTAACACCAGTTGGGTTTTTTCCTTCTAATAATACTTCTGCTTCATCAACCTGGTTTATAATAGAGGACAGAAGCTAGCTATGCTGTCATTGCCCAGCCCCTGCATTCATAATTCATGTGGGTTTCTGGATTAGAATTTCAGTTAAATTGGTGGATGGGAGAGAAATGGGGTCCTTTACGATGTAATGCTTAAATTTGAGCATTGATTTGTCAAGTACTTGAAAAAATTCTTAAATGTTTCTTTATCAGCTTCATCTTCCTTTGAATTCTCCTTTGCCTGGAAGTGAACTAACCAAAGAACCATTTCGTTGGGATCAAAGGCTGTTTGCTCTAGTGCTACGTTTGCCAGGAGCTGCATCTGCTGAACCAGAGCAGCTTGGGAGTGTGCCTACTGATGAATCTGCTATCACACAGATGTGTGAAGTTACAGGAGGTAACTGGATGTTACTCTACTTTCCTTCACTTGCCTTGAAGTATTTCTTTTCCTTTGATTTAACTTCCTCTTGACGTTGTCTCCATCTGAATTACTTGGTGTCCATGTGAATCTGTGTGGTGCTTTTTGAGCTTAGTTTTCAGTAGGACAGGAGAACTTTGAAATAAAAATACATTCCTATTTCAGATCATCTACATGAGAGAGAATTTTCTTAATGCACCAGTAGGAGGAATTGGGAAATTTCATAGATTACCCTTCCAGTGGGTTTGCTCAGTCAGATTTGTTATTTAAATGTTGAATTGAGTGGGACAGGTATTATTGAGATGTTAATTCTGCTGCAGGGCTGATAAGGTAAATTTAACCTTAAAGTTAATTCTGGAGCCTGTTCCTTGAGATGTTCATCAGAAACTTTTTTGAACTGGTGCTTGAAAAAAGGGTTGTGTGGGAGGGGGACGTTTGGGAGTGTACAGGAGCTGGTAAGGCTTGAGTAGACAAAAGCAAATAGATGACATAGGCTTGTGAAATCAGATGTTCTTAAGGGCATTGGACCAGCCTGATGTAGCCTCAGTGGTCACTTTTACTAATGAGTAGAAGCTCAGCAGATTGTTTCAGGTTTTTTTTCCTTGATTCTCTTGCATTTGAAAAGTGTTTTGCCTTTTACATGAACTTAGACAAAGTTTGTTGCTGCTGTTTTGGGTAACACTGAAAGCCTTGGCAGTGAGACTTACGTAATAAAAGATCTTCCGTGTTTAAGATTACTCAAAACTTGGTTTTGTATTTTCCCTGTGTGACTTCTCTTGCATAGGTCGTTCCTACTGCGTTCGGACACAAAGAATGTTGAATCAATGTTTAGAATCTCTAGTTCAAAAAGTCCAAAGTGGAGTTGTTATTAACTTTGAAAAGTCAGGACCAGATCCAGCTCCTATTGGAGAAGGTATGGTAACTTTTTTTCTCCCTGATGTTCAAGAATAAGTATTTTGTGTGTGTGCAAATGTCCTTAAATGTGTTCAGTGTCCTTCCTACCAGCTTTTCACTGTGGTGTACAGGATACATGCCTAATAGTTTACAAAAAAGCAATGAGGCTATAAAGCTTGTACGCAGCAGTGATGGAGCTCTGCTGTCTCTTTGAATCCCCTAAATTGTAATGGATGTGCTGTTCATTTGCTTCTGAGTAGTTCTGTGTTTGTTTCTGTTCAATCTTTGTTAAATTTTTACAAGTGCTAATTTGATCCTCGTTAAGTTAAATGGTGCCCTGTGTTTGCACATAGTTGTATGGACAGTCTACCTGCTTACTAGCTCTCCTGTCACACTCTTGTCGCTTCTTTTGGGGGCTGAGGGAAATTAATATTTGCAGAAAGTAGTACAGTTTGAATTCTAGTGTTGTCAAAACTTGGTTTTAAAATAAATCCAGGATAGTGTATTTAAACACTTAAACTTCTCTAATCTCAGTGCTTAATCTTCTGTATGTTTTCATTCTGCTAATTGATCACAACACAGTAAGTTTCAGTGAATGTTCTTAGCCACAAGTGAAAAACTGCCTGTAAAGACCAAGGAATCATTTTGCTGGCTGCAAGTAAAGTGTGTAACAGGGAAGAGGAGAATGCACTCAGTGTGGAGTGGTTTTTCGGATTTGCAGAAATTTATGGCTGAAACAAAAGACAGAGAGCTGGCTAGTTCATGTTTAGGAAATGAGGATGTTCTGGAATGTCAGAAATGTTAACAGCTTTTAGGATCCCCTGAGCACCCTAGCAGAGCCAGCTTTATTCTTTCTTTCATTTTTGAATCACCTTTTTCTTGCTATATATTTTTTTTTCTCCTTTTGCTTAATTAAGTGCTGTTTTACTAGGAGGCAGGACAGCACCTCAGCAAATTCCTGTCAGTCTTTGCCACAGAGGGGGACATTTGGGCCAACGGAGGCTGTTGAAACTGATTTTTATAACCATTTAAATGATGATGCTTTGTGGATATGAATGTATAAAAATATCAAGACTTTCCCTCTTTACATAAATGAAGAAAGTCCTAAACTGGAGAGAAATGTGATGGGATTTAACAGTGCTAGAAAAATCCCTGTGTATATACTGCAGAGAAACCAAACTGATGATGTATCTGAAAGGTGTTTTGCATAGCCTGGCCAGCTATCTGAAGTGGGGAATATTCGTAGTGTGAAATTTCTGAAGGCCCTTTACATGGGTGCTCTCTGCTGTGCTGTTTGCTTTGAAGAGCAGTTTTCAAAGACTAATGCTGAGATACTGTACTGCGCCAAACCTGTTTGCCCTCAGTGTGAAGGGGGAGGCTGTGCTGGCACACAGCAGCGGGCTGGCGGAAAACACTGGGCTTCCCAGCGGGGAGTGGGATTTATGTGAACTGTGAATTCTTACTAATTAAATATGTGACAAAGGTTGCTCCTGCAAGATGCATCTGACTTCCCCTGTGTTCCACTTCCAGTAGTGGCAGCACCCATCAGAGCTGTGCCCCGTGTAGAAAGGCTGTAAATTCAACTTCTCAATCTTTACAGGCACAGCAGAACTAAAAATGATAGGCTTTTGCTGTTGCCAGTCAGATCCATGTCAAAGCACTAAGCTTAAGTAAATAGTATTTTTGGTAATATGTGAGTATGCCTTGCTGCATGAATTATCTAATCCCTATGCCACAGGAGCAGAAGGGTAGATGTGGGAGAGTGTTACCATTGTTTCTTAGATGATGCTGGCCTATATTTTGATGTATAGCTTTATACAGACCTTTACATCAGTGGTTGATGTCTTTGAAACAGTTGTAATGAAACACCTCATTGGTTGCTAATACAGAAATTTTGCTGGGAGACAAAATGCGTGCATGTAGCTTTTTCTTTTTTTGTTGTTATTTTGCTTTGTTTAAATTTTAGATGGACTTGTTGATTCATCCAGGCCCATCAATTCATTTGCTTCTCAACCGTGGCATAGTTGTCATAAACTCATTTATGTACGGCCTAACCCTAAAACTGGTGTTCCTGTTGGGCATTGGCCAATCCCAGAATCTTTTTGGCCTGATCAGAATTCACCAACACTGGTAAGTAAAACAAGAACTGAAAGAAGGATTCTATACCTAATGAAACAGACTGAAAATTAATAATAAAAAGTTGTGTTTTGGATTGTTTTTTTACTTTGTTTACTTTATGATATGAATTGCTTCAAAAGACTATTTTTAGCACAGAATGATATAATCTAATGTATATACTATATACTGTGGTGATTTTTGCATCTGGAAGGCTTACTTCCATGTGTATGGTTAGTTAATTTGGTGAATGTTTTTAAAATATTATAAAATTTAACTATAAATTACTTCACATGCCATGAATCATAGTGAACCTAATAAATTTATATCAGAGCTTTATAAAATGCATTTATGTGGAAAAAGGAGTATTTGTTTTTTGATAGATAAGCTGTGTTTTCTCTGCTTAGTATTACTTCCCCTATGGACTCTTCTTTCATTAGCAGGAAGACTTAAAACTGAAATAGAAGAGTTACCCCTTTCAGAAAAAGGGAAAATCAGAATTCATTTCTCCTCTTACTGAAATGATCATACATTTGGCATGTCTCACTAGCCTTTCTAAACATTGCTCTCTCGTTAGGCATGTTCTGTTTCTGTACTTTGCAAGTACAAGGTACTGTTTTCCCCCAGTGATTCAAGAGGGGGAAGAAAAAAATCAGACTTGGCAGGGAGTATCTTGAGCTGTCCTTTGCAAAGTGAGTAGATTCTTGTCTGTAAATTCTGTGTACATCAAGGACAAGCTGGGAAGACGAGTTCAAGGTGGTTTGGTTTTTTTTTCTATAAACCTGTCTGTGAAACTACAGATTGATTGGTGTGGAGGCTTTTAAATACCAACATTAAATACTGGAATATTAACCATGTTTTTCTCTCTGTGGAAAGTAAGTCTGTCCCTCTGAGTATGTGGCTTTTCTTTTTTTAAGTTAGAATGTTGCTTAGTTAAGTAAATCCTACTGTGGGAGCTTGTATCTTTCTCTTTTAAAGGAAATTGTAGGAACTGAGTTTAGGCCTATAAGATGATAAAATACATGTGTGAATGTTTTGAAGAGAACTGATTGGTTTACCATAGGTACCATACAACTAAAATGTTTTTTTCCCCTTCCTTTCAGCCTCCACGCACAGCTCACCCAGTTGTGAGGTTCTCCTGTGTTGATTGTGAGCCAATGGTAATAGACAAGCTTCCTTTTGACAAGTATGAGCTTGAGCCTTCACCCTTAACACAGTACATCTTGGAACGAAAGTCTCCCCATACCTGCTGGCAGGTATTTGCCCTTTATTTGATTCTAGAAATATAATGGGCGTCCTGAGGTACTGGAGTCTTTGTAAGCCTGCAGAATTGGGGTCTGGTTGCAGACTTTGCAGGTGATGATAAATGTGTCAAGGTTTCAGTTACCTCCTTTGTAGTAGAATTATCAGGAGTCAGAATGAGTGTTCTCTGCAGGCTTTGCAATCTCATTTAATTCTGTTTCTAGGTCCATCTCATTTTGTTAAGAAATGTGTCCTGCAGGTTTCATTCTTGGCTAAATGGAAATTCTCTGTAGGCTTCCATTTGCTTACAGGGAAAACTGGCACTAGTTTTCATCATGCTACCTAATCAACAGCTGCAAATAATTTCCACTAGATAGTTGAAACTGCTAATGGGAATTGAATGGAAGCTGTTGATCTTGTTGACTAGATTGGCCTTGAAGAGTCAAAGTTCTTTTGCTGAAATGCTTCATCACATGTTCCTTTTGTGATTTTTTTGGATAAGTGACTTGTTTCTGAATACTCTGTAAAATAAGTCTTGTAATTCCCTTCTCAATGGTGTTCTTGTAAAGAATAGTTTAATCTATACACCAGGAGTATGTTTAGCGTGATGCTTCAGCTGGAAGCGTCTCTTTTCATCTCTGTTTTCCACCTGAGTATTGCAACTTAACTGAAAATATAACATGCATTTTCAGAAGAAAAACTGAAGTTGTTTTTAATAAGCTAATTCAGAAATGTCCTTGAAACTTTCATAGGTATGTTATTTGCCCAAGTTATTAAAACTACTCAACTGTTTGCCAAAACTGGCTTTTCTTCTTCCCTTCTCTCCTACTCTCTTTGTAGGAGAACCTTGGAAGCATAAGAACTAGGCTCATTGCCATAGAAACTATGTAACAAACCCTGTTCCTTATGCTCTGAAAAATAAAGGCAAACGACTTCCTTTTTATTGCAACACTTTTTTTCTAGGGAAACTATTTTTAGTTAGATGTAGCTTATTTTGACTGGTTATGTGCCATCTTTGTCCTGTTGCAGTAGTTGTTTGCATGTATTGCTTTCCAAGGGTAATGCCCCCATATATTTTTTTACCTAAAAGTCAATGTTATGAATGTTGGTACTTGGCATACTGAAAAGATGTTTCTCAAACTATTTTTTTTCTTAATTTTTATGCTTAAGTTTAGATTTCTTCTGTCCGTGATGTAAATTTTAGTCATGCAATTTTATGTCAGAAGACTAATTTCAAACACACTGTTTTTAACATATCTTCAAAAGATGTTCCCTTACTTATATTAAATAATTCCAAAAAACTTTTCAGAGCATCGCTTAGAAGTAGTTGAACTAGAGATTATATGGTGGAGAGCGTTTCACAGTGATGGGAGGGAGGATGTATGCTGTATGTTGTGACTGGAAGTGTAACTGCATGCTCATCCTGATGTGTGCAACCTCAGGCTTGGCAGTTCTTGATAATTTGCTGTCAATGCAATTGGATTCAGATTTTAATTTTTTATATGCCCCATGCTTAATATTCCTTATAATCTTCTAATACAACTATATCTCTTGTTCTTCATCAGGTATTTGTGAGTAGCAGTGGAAAATACAGCGAACTTGGTCATCCGTTCGGGTATTTAAAAGCAAGCACTACTTTAACCTGTGTAAACCTCTTTGTGATGCCTTACAACTATCCTGTTTTACTTCCATTGTTAGGTAGGTAATAAATTGACGTTGGACTGCCAATGCAGCTACTGCAGAGTAAAAGAAAAAACAATAACAGTTGGTGTTCTGCCTTAGTTTGAGACATTATAAAATAATGGAGATCAGAGAGTAGAGAATGTTGCAAACTCTTTAACATAATTTGGGAGGAGAGGATTTTCATACCCCCTCTCCCTTTTTTTCTCTCCAGCAGAGGAGGAGAGCTACCTGCTTCCAGTGCATGTTTGATGCTGTTCACCTCCTAGACACGTAGCCTCTTCCTTAACCTGGAGTAAGCTTCAACCTCCATTCTTTTCCCTCATTTAGGGTGTGGTGTATCCAGGTTTTGCAGTTGCTCTTGTAGCAGCTCACTTTTTACTGGAAGATCAGATACAGTGTTTGTCATGGGTGTTGGGAAGAGGGAATTCCCTGACGCAGTTTAGAGCAGTGGAAAGGTCTACATTTCCTCCCTGCCCAAAGGACCAGTGTGGTGTTTTTCACTCCCACAATGAAATGACTTTCTACAGGAAAGATGGTACAAAAAGGTGCTGTGTGAATAACTGCTGTAATAATTGTGGCTGTTGGGGTTCTGGCATAAAGGTAACAGCAGAGAGAAGTTTCCTGGGTGCTACTAACTCTGCTGGTTGCAGATGCTGTAAGTTTGGGGTGGTTTTTTTGTTTTGTTTTTTTTTTGTCCTGGCTTCTGTGGGTGTGTTTAATGATGCAGAACAACAGTGGAGATCAAGAGAATTAACACTGACTCTTCCTGTGTTAGGCAGCATTTTCTCATTAATTTGTAGAGAAAAAACACAGTTTAAGAATGCTTTTTCATAATCCTGGATATTAAAAAAAAAAATAAATATATATATATTTGAGCTGATAACTTGAATCAAATCTGTTTTATTTAGCCTAATGATAGTCCCAAAGTATGCTAGTAGGATACTTCTAGACTGAATTACAATTTCTGCAAGTTTGTGGCTACTGAATTACTGCAGTGGATCCACCAGTGGAAAAGCTAGCACTGCTGCTAAATGAATTTCACTAGTCATTTTGATGTTGACACTTGCAGTTAGCCATTTCTTCTCTGGCACCTCTTGTCTTCCCCCTGCCNTTTTTTTTTTTTGCAGGGGTGTAAAGCTCTTCCTGCTCTTTGGAGAAAGGCATTTTTCAGTATGTGGTGTGCTGTTCTGCAGTTTAATCACGTGGTATCCCACATCTTAAATTTCTGAGGGCTGTTGAAAGGAAAATGCAGACCTTCCACGTTGCTTGTGTTGTAAAGTGGATGTTTTCTCTAGAACGCAGACACTGTGTATTCAGTACTGTTAACACAAACCCATAGACCAAAGTGTTATGTTCAGATCTCATTCCAGGACTTTGTTTATCCTTGGTGTCTAAGCCATGGTGGAATTAAGTTCTGCAGAATATACATAAAACATGAAAGCAGGTCTGGTCCCTTTTCTACTTAGCAGTACAGAAAGTGACTAAGATGATAAACAGTATACCTGTTAAATTATTTGTGGATGTTCAAAAACAATCCTGACTCTGGTTGTCTGTAGGTAGGTAGGGGTTGTGTCTTTTTTTAAACCCTCCCCCTGTGTCTGTCTTAATGCATACCAATAGTGGGTATAGTGATGGCTCAGTGGAGGACTGATTTGCATATGTAAAACCAATCCTTGATTACTCTCCCACAGATTAAACTTCCAAGCCCCAGAGAGGTCTGTTCTATTGAGCCAGTGCCACCTGTGTTGGTGCAGCCTCATGGTTCTAGTGGCTACTGCTTACTGGTAGAATAGTACCATAGATAATCTCTCTCCCTCCTTTCTAGTGACTGTCAGACACAGCCAAAACCACTTTACAGCTCTATTATTTGTAATATAACACCAAGTGGCTTGTGTGTGTTCAGCCTTATAAACAGCAGGATGCTTTAAAATTATTTTTCTTGCATTTTTGTATTCCTCCTGAGTTCTTGGGCAGGGGAAGTTTTTATTCTGTTTTTGGAAAATGATGTAAAAGACAGGTAAGATAGGTGTGTGTGAGAGGAAGCTTGCAGGTGATCCTTGAGCAAATGGAAACAAGTTGGAGTGGTCTGTGACTGAAGGAGGTAAATTGTGCCACAGCCTGTGGACTTGGTGACTTACATCTCGGTTTCTGCCAGAGTGGGTTTGGGAATGCTGCATCCTCCCCTAGCTGGTAACTGAATGGGCTTGCTTTTAGAATCTGGAGCTTTGTAAGGAAAAGAACCAATGAATGAGACTTGATAAAACAGTAAAGCTGTGCAGCCCATGTGTTAACCTGACCCATGCACCACGGTAAATTGGTTGTCTGACAAAAATTCTGGTTGTGACTAGCTTGGGGTGGTAGTTTGCTCTGGGAACTGAGGAGGTGGGTGCAGTTCTTTTTGTTCAGTGTGAGGTAGACAGAACTTCTCAGACACATGATGAATGTTTGGCCTGTAGATTATAGGAATTTCTTCTTGAAGGATTGTTGCTCTTAGCTTATACTAGAAAACATATTGCACTTGAGATATTTTTCTGCTTGAAAACAATTGTACAGCTAAATGAATAAAGTAGAAGTCAAATGAGGGATTAGAGAGGGAGTTTATCAAAGATGAGGTATACTTTTGAATGCTTTGGCCTTGCCTCAGATGTTTCCTTGGCTGCTTTAGTGGGAGGGCAGGCACTGCTGGGCAGTGGAAATGATTATTCATTGGGAGCATTGGCAGAAGCATTGCTGAAACAGCCCAGGTGACAATACCATGAGAAGGTGGTTGATACCCTTTGTGGGCCTAAATATGTGGAAGGATCAGCATTTAGAAAATGTCTGCCTGTGAAGGAGTGCAACATGGACAGCTTCCTGCAGTGCTTTTACAGGCACCTGGAGAGATCCTGCAAGCAATGAGTTTGTGTCTTGGAAACCTGGGGCTGTCATCCTTGCAGTTGTGAACATAGCAAGCTGTGGCACTGGGAAGGGAGAGGCAAAACATTTGGTATGGATGGAAAAAGAGTGCCACAATGCCTTTTTGTAATGGTGACTGTTACTGTATGTACATCATAGTGCCTTATTTTTGGTTAGCTTGTTTTCAGGGAGGGATAATGCTTTCTGTCATTGTAACATCATGAGTCTCTACTGCTTAAAATGAAGAAGTGTATCTATTAATGCAGAGGTGTTAGAAAGCTCAGAGAGTTACAGGCATCAACAAGGAATGGTGGTGGACATTAATGAGTGGTGGGTTTTGCTGTTTGGTTGTTGGTAGGTTTTTAGTTGGGTTATTTTTTAATCAAGTGTAAGTTTTTACTTTGGATTACATGGTGCAGGCTGTCACTCACAGCTAGACTGTTGTTGCATGAACTGTTCTGGTAACTAGGCTCTATCTGAACTATTAAAATAACCTGCTGACCACTCTCTCATGCCTTCTTTAATTGCTCACTGAGCTTGAAAGCGCATCAAGTCCCCTAATGTGGTACTGGGTATTGAAGATGTGTATTGATACTCTGTTTGTCACAATTTGGTTGTTCTGTACATTAATCTGAAGTGGAAAAAGACTTGGAAATAGAGTTTTAAATAACTGTCTGTAGTTTTACCTGTTCTTTTGAATTGTTTCAGCTTGTGGCCCTTTCCTAGTGGTTTTTAATACCATGCTCCCAATTACCCAGTGCTTTTAGTTCCCTCTGAGTTTAGAAGTGAAAGTAATTCCTTAAGTGGACTACACAGCATAGTATCTGAAAATGAGTAGGTTGGATTAAAACTGATTTATGAAGGGATATTTTTCAATACTTTTGGGTTTTATCTACAAAAGTTTGGGATGCAATCTGTGAAAGATGTAGTTAACCAGGTTACTGTTTGATTGCTTGTTTAAATAAATGATTACGTGCAGCCCAGGGCACAGTGGAAAAAGTACACTTGCAATCTGCTGACAGTGTATGTCTCAAACTCTTGTGATAGAGGCAGGTAAGATGGTGATGTTCTCCTTGAAACTTGTGGCTGTGGTTACCACCGTGACTGTCTTCCTTTAGAGGGCAGGAGTTCCTGCAGTGAGATCATGCTGTGGGGAGGCTTGTTCTTAGACAAATCTCAAATCTAAGAGCTTCAGCAAAGAACTTCCTACTTGGATAGCAAAGATTAGGGAGGTGCTGTTGGGTTTGACTTCTGGGGCTACAGCTATGCTGTGGATTAAGAGTCAGATCTAGCTGGGCGTTACAACTGTGTGTGCCATTTCAGAGTGGCTCTGCAGTCTAGCTGCAGGGGTTATACACACTGGTACAGCCTTTAGAGGGCAGGAAGTGATACAGCAATAAAGGGCTGATAAGGGGTTTAAGGTTCTAGCTGTACTCATAACCAGCTCACAGACATTGAAATATTAGGATGTGGTATGATACTGAACATTCTGTATTTTTTTTCTCTCTTTCATTTTGAATTTGAGGGGGAAGTTTCATTTGCTGCAAAAATCTAATAGGCTTAGAAGATAAAAATAGATGTTGTTTTATATTCGCCATATGTCATGATATCACAGGTTCTCTTGGGTGATAGTGCCAACTAAGCATGTGGTGTATTGAGATTTTAAATGGAGTTCTAAATTGTCCTCTCAAACTCCACCCCAGTTTCTTCAGGCGAGGAAAGAGAACAATTAGCATCTGTAGTATGTTTTTGTGTGATACAGAATTCATTTTGATTGGAAATACCTGTGATTAAGTGTGGTTTGACTGAGAACTTGGACAACCATATCTTAACATCTGTTTGATTTGGGCAGAATACTATGCAAGTCAAATTTTCTTCTCCAAATATATCTTCATGAAAGCTCAATCTGGAGAAAACAATTTCCTTGCTGCATCTGTCTCTTGCACACTCTTTTCTGTGCATCTCTGTTTCCTGCAGCTCTCCGCAGTTAATTTTTTAATCCCTTTCTCCACTCCTGCATATCCTTCTATGAGTCTCACTTTGTTAGCAGGTTATAGCCCTGCTAAAGAGAAGCTTGACTTCAATTGATAATCCATAATTTGGAATGATAAATTGCAGGATGCTCTCTGTGTGTTGCCCATCTTCAGCGATCGCTGTTCCAGCTTGTAGCGCGCGTGGCCAATAGGTACCTACTTCAGCTCAGTGATTTGGAACAGCCATGCACACACCTCTAGTGTAAGCAAGGTATTTCTGAAGCAGTATCCAAAGGAAATAATCTGGTTGCCCCTCTCTTTAAAGGGCAGCAGGTTTTCTAGCTAATTACTCCCTCTTGTCTACAACTATAGACGTTTTATGCTCTGGCACAAGGCAGGCAGTGTGGCTGGTGGTACCCCCCTTCTCTGCTGGGGGCAGATGCTGTGGTTGTCAGCAGAGTCCAGCAAAGCTAATCAGAAAGATTTTTATTTTTTTTCTTTCACTTTGATGCCTAAAAATGATTTTGTTGGAGACCAGAATTCATCCCACAGGTTGAACAAAGGAAAGCTTGTCTGAAATGGAAACTGAATCAAATGGTGGTTGTTTGGTTAAATCAGATGCAGGGAGTCCTTGATGATCCGGGAGAGGCAGGGGAGGTGGAACTTAACAGGTGGATCTGTTGAACCTTCCGTGCTGCTAGTAGTTGTGTGCAGTTTTTAAGTCTGGTGTATCCTGTAAGTTTGCCTATAATGAGGACTTCTCTGGATTGTCTACAACAGCTAGGACTGGGGATTCACAATCCTTCAAACCAGAGGCTAAGAACAGCTTTTGTGGGGAAGCCCCATTGGGAGATGGGTGGAGGGAGAAGAAAAGGGGGTGGGGAACTTGGCACATCTAATTTTGGGTAAATGCTAATGGTCTGGGACTATATAAGTGAAATCTTTTTTTGTTGTTTTCCTTGTTGCAGATGACTTGTTTAAGGTTCACAAACTTAAGCCAAATCTGAAGTGGCGACAGGCTTTTGACAACTACTTAAAAACAATGCCTCCTTACTACTTACTGGTATGTTCCTTTTCTCATTTCATCCCCCTGGGTATAATGGCTGGTGTGACCAGAGTCCAGTGCATCATACCTCAAATTTTGTTTACGTAATTATAATGATATTTTAGGTAGTAAATAATTTTGCTTTGCAGAGGTATGTGAACCGGGTCAAATAGTTTTAAGAAATAAATTAATTTCTAGTAATATTGAGTACTAGTAACTATGTTAAGATACTAAATACGTTTTCTGTTTGTTAAATAAGCTTTGATCTAAAGTACTTTAGATTGTTCAGAGGGACTAAATTTGGCATTCTTTTTGTAATGTAGAAGGTAAATGCAGATCTATTTGTTTATTAACGTGGGTGAAGTGCTAGAACTTGGGAAGCTGATACTAAGAGTATTGCCTGGGCCAAATAAAGGGTGGGGGGAGGCACTGTGTCACCTCTTACATGTAGCTTGGACAATGCACCTCAATATGGACTTGCATCATCCCGGCTATTCTGGTACTGAGCCTTTGAGTGGAAATTGCCAGTGGCACCACACCATGTGGTGTCTTGGTAATGTGGCATAACGTCCTTTGCAAGCTAGTTAGACTGCCAAACTCACATCACATGTTAATGGAATAGACTTGAATTTTAGTGGCCAAAAGTGGAAAAGCTAGAGCACTAATCCATGTGCCTTAGCTTCCTGTAATTGATCTTATAAATTTTTTTTTTAAAGACTTATTCTCTTACTATTGTGTATTTTGTTTTCCTTATAGCCATTAAAGAAAGCCCTAAGGATGATGGGAGCTCCAAATCTGATATCAGATAATTTAGATTGTGGACTTAGTTACAGTGTTATCTCTTACCTTAAAAAACTCAGCCAACAGGTAGTATTGATAAAACCTTTGCAATTAGAAGTGCGTTGATTATTTAGTTTGTGGTAATCTCATTATAAAGCAGTTGATCCCTGTGGGAGTTCATATGGGTGTACAGCATATGTTATAATGGGAGACTGGTGAGCATTTCCATCGCAAATATGGATGAATCCAGAGTGATTCTGTAGCCAGTGATTGTGCCTTCTGTAAGTGGTGGAGGGGAGTGTGAAGGAGACCTCTTCAGCTACGTTTTAAGTATCTCCTAGATCTTCAAACTCCAGAGATTATCTCTAATTGGATTTGTGATTGCTCTTGCCATTGTTCTTTCCAGCCTAAGTCAGAAGCTTGCTCTCAGTCGCATGTTTATTTCCATGTGTGCCTTGGGAATGTGTATGTTCCAGAAAAGTGTATGTTCTTGTCCATGGGGATTAGTCATGGTTCAAGCTTCATATCTGAGCTTCCCATTTCCTTCAGGTCAAATCCATTCTATATGTTAAGTGTGACCTGGTGGGAAACAGTCTTATGTATTTTTTCCTCTTTGTCAAGAGTGCCATTTCAGGTGTAACTGTCTGAAAGCTGTGCCTCCTTAGCACAAAGAGTTCTTAGAACAGCAGTTTAATATCTAGAGGTCATTGGGGATGCAGTGCAGCCTTTAAAATTACAAAGATAAAATCCTCCGCCTTAAAGAATGCACAAAGTACATTCCAAAAGCCTCTGAATGCCCCAGCATCTATCAGACACAAAACTTCCTGTGGTATTTTGCTAACTTAAAGATATGCAAATTCATATTATATATATGCAATATGGAGCTGGAATGGCTTGAGAGGGCTGCTGTCGTTTGTACAGATGTTCTCAGCACATGAAATTGTTTAAGTGTTGGGATGCATTATCACCTCCTGTATAGGGACAAGCAGTTCCAGAATTCTGCTGTGCTCCAACTGTCCCGAAATTCAGAGTTTCCCACAGATAATAAAGCAAATTCTGCAGAGGATGAGATCTGGGGGAAGTGGGTTGCAATCACTGTGGGTTTTGGGGTTTTGGTTGGTTGGGGTTTTTTGGAGCTATTGCAAGTGGGGTCTTACTTTGATTACAGTTAAAGCTTAACACAGTAAAATTATCCATAGCTATAATAAGAAATCTGTGCTAATTGGACAACAATATGTTTTTAGAAACTTACTGATGAAGCAAATTTCTTACATGACTTTTTTCCCTTGCTGCAAACACGTAGTGCAAACCTTAGTTTATAGGTTGTTTGAAAAATGAAACCTGGAATTACATTACTGTACATGAATAATGCTGTTTTAGCTGCAACTTTACAGTCACCTAAGGCATTCCACCTTCCGTTAGGTATTTTTTCCCCTTTCCCTTTAAAGATGATTCTTCAGGGACACAAAGTCACCAGACTTGCAGCAAAATCAGGGATATCACAGACTTTCTACTAGCATACAAATTTAGATACAATGGCTAAATGTGTTCCTATATGCTAGCACATGAGGTTTTCTTCCTGCTTGAGATCTATATAATCCAGTATATCCCTGGGCAGGTAGTTCTCCCATTTGACTAGATGGGGACTAAATGTATAGTTCTACTCTGTTGATGTACTATGTGTTTTATACTGGAATTCTACAATGCCTGCTGATTCTTTAACTCACGATGTGATTCCATTTTAGACAAAAATAGAGTCGGAACGGATAATAGGTTCAGTGGGTAAGAAAGTTCCACAAGAAATTGGAATAAAAGTGAAAAATCACTCCAGTGGCCTCTCCTTGGTACACAGTAGGGATTTTAAGCAACTGCTGCAAGGGATTACTGGGGAATCTCCACTGAGACTGTCGGAAATGAATGTTAAAGAATTTGCTGGCTTCCACATCGGACTTCTAAACAAGGTAAACAGCATAGTGACCTTGTGTTGTTTAAGCAGTTGATCTCATCTATTTTAAATGGATAACTTTTATGGAGTTAGTATAAAAGAAGGAAGTACTTTTGCCAACGTGTAGAAGGAGGAAGTACTTTCACCAAATTGGGAGGAACGCAGCATAGGCATAAGTAGTGAGAAGAGTAAATGCAATTTTTTATGCTTGATTTTGGGACGCTGCTTGAAAATCCCATAGTAGTAAACAAAGATTACTGTGTTTTAAGTGACTATGTCTGCAAAAGACAGCTAGTGTTCATTCAGGAATGAATGTGCTTAGTCTTAATGGAGCCAAAAGTGCTGATGCTGAATAAGGTCTTGTTGGAAAGGCGGTCGTTGAGTCTGCTGTATCCAGCTAGGAAGCTCTAAAGTTACTTCAGAATAATTTTTTTCATAGTCAACATTAGTACGATTCATAGAGGGTTTTCTCTGTGCATGAGGACTGATGGGTTCACTGAAAATTGTTTTGTTACCAAACTAGGATTTAAAGCCCCAGGCATTCAGAAATGCGTATGATATTCCTCGTCGCAGTCTTTTAGACCAGCTAACTAGAATGAGAACCAATCTTCTGAAAACACACAGATTTATCGTGGGGCAGGATGAAGGTAAGGATTTGCCATTCTTCATTAACGGTTTGGAGAGTGCACAGCTATTTTTTAATTAATTTTTTCTTTAATTCCCTGAAGCAGTGTTTTCTGCCCTGGATGTGGGAGCAGAAGTGGACATCACACCATTTGTTGTGTCAGTCAGTGTCCTTTTCTTGACTCTGAAAGGGAAATAAAGAAATTTTTGTCTTGTGTCATGCAAGATGTCACGCTTGTTTTGAACTCTAAAAAAAAGTTTCATGGGAGAGCTTCTCAGTAAATGTGTTTTTCATAATGATGGTGGCTCAAAGCTTACTATGTTTTACCCGTGTTAGGTGCTGGTGGTCTAAATATGCAGTTGTTTACACAGGAATTAAACTTGCTTGTTTTTCATTTGCAAATTAACATGCAACTCTTGCCAGCCTTACTTCTTAAATTGTAGCTGTCAGCTCTTCCTCCTTAGTGAAAAGAAATAGGCATTTTTAGTTCTTCAATGCTAATGTTTGCAACTGAAGTGTCTGAAGTTTGCATTGCCTTAATTGAAGGTAGACTAAATGAAGATCTCTTGTTCTGTTGCAGATTGCCTTCACAGTGTTCCTGTTGCTCAAATGGGAAATTACCAGGAATACCTGAAAATGATGCCTTCACCCCTTCGGGAGATTGACCCAGATCAACCAAAAAGACTTCATACGTTTGGCAATCCGTTCAAGCAGGATAAGAAGGTAGGAGGATTCACACTATCTATGTATCTTCATGTAAGGCTTGAAAGAATTTGTGGGCAGAATTTCAGTCCCTCAGCTGCAGTATGTTGCTGAGCTGTGTAGCTTTCCTGTCACATGCAGAAAGGAGTGCTGTCTTTCACGTGCTCCAAGGCAGACATGTAAAGAATAATGCTGCTTTACAGAGTGGCACTGGCTGGTCTCTGGTTACAGAGTACCTTGGGTATCTCTGTCAAGACCTGTAAAGTGTTTTGAAAGCCACCTGAGTTATAACTCTGAGGGACATAGGCCATCCTTGGTGAAACTATTCCTTTTTGGTTTTTATGCTGTGTTTTAGTTTTGGTTTTGTTTTTTAAATAAATACTTACTTTTCAGGGTATGATGATAGATGAAGCAGACGAATTTGTCACTGGGCCTCAGAATAAGATCAAGCGTCCTGGAGAGCCCAATACTCCAGCATCACTGAAGAGAAGGCGCAGCATGTCACCACTGCTGAGACGGCCACAGTCCCCACCCGTTGTGACGAATCATGTTGGTGGGAAAGGGCCACCATCTGCTTCTGGGTCCCCATCATATCTGAATCTCAAAGGCATCCCAGCAAATAAAGGTATATTGAGTTGTAATACAGCAGCCAGCATCACAAGTGGGAATATCTGTGTGGGGAAAAATCCACCCAAAAAGTTCTCTCTGCTTTCTGAGTTGAGTCAGAAGGGTATATTGTGGTGTGTGTATGCTATAGTGTTAATTAGGATTGAGTTTCTTCTCTTGCCCTACATAAACAGGCTGCTGCTATAGCTAATGAAGCCTGGAATGAAAAAAACACTGAATTTTAATGAATTATTAAAAAAAAAAAAAAAAAAGCAAAACTTCTCACCAAGGGGGTTTGGAGCTAGCACGGATTTAAGATCAATTTTTAGTTCTCACTTTTGTATTCTGGTAGGGAAGGAGAGTTCAAATATAGCTACATTTTCATTTCCTACAAGTAGTAATTTTCTTACCCACTTGTTGCAGCAAATGGAGTTGGAAGAAAACTCATTTAGTTAGATTTGGGGGAGGAAAGGAGAACATTTGGTTTCTTTAGAAGTCACGACATTGCGATAGGAATACAGAAAATGGAGACTTTATGTTAGCGATACGAGATGGCAACAGTCCAAAGGGAAGTATTCCCTTGGTCACATCAGAGCTGAATAGAAGCACTGGGCAGCTGTACAGCCCTGTCAGATCACTACCTTGTACTTCACAGAAGAAAGGGTATAGAAGTATTTCCTTTTGGGTTTTTATTTTGATACTGCAGTTACGCACTAGTAAGATCTGTGTCTTTTAATTTGTAGATACCAACAACAGCATGGTCCAAGAAGGCAATGGAGAGAAGAAAGCAGAAAATAGTCAGTCACTGGAAAAGCAGCTGGATGGCTTACCTGTGCAGATGGCTGCATCGGTTGCAGCTGCTGGGGGAGAGGAGGAAATGTTACCCAATGACTTAGACTCTCTGCCTGTTGAATTCAACTGTTTAAGTGAAGATGGGCTGGATCATAAACCTTGTACCAACGCACTTGTTCGGGGGCCTGTAAATTACAGCGTGGCTGGAGATGACCAGAAACGGGCAATGGAGTCTACTTCTGAATCTGTGCCAAATTCATTTAAAATAACACCTATGATGCTGGAGGGAAACAATGCTGATATCAAAATTAAAGTGATGAAAGAGGTTCGCAAACCTGGAAGAAGTAAGTTTGTGTTTTGGGGTTTTTTTAAAATGATTATATTGTACATGGTGCTAGAGGGAAAACTTTCATGCAGTCAGGAGCTATTTTCAATGTACATACAATTAAAGGTTTTAAATAATTTCTGATTGCTTGCATATGAGCAATGAAGGGACGGAAAAGGGATGTGCTGAGCAGGTGAGTTGAAGTTTAGACAGCAGTGCTTGGATGGTTGGGTTCCAAGGTACCTTGTTTGCTCTTAAGGTGTTAATTGTGGTATGAGGTACCCTGTGAAAGCGCCTTTCAGAGGTTTTGGGTTTGTTGCTGATGTTCTAATGAGACTAGATAGACTTGCCTTAAACTCTGTTACTCCTTGCATATATATATATAGTCAGTGTCCATCAAAACTTCCTTTGGAGGGTTGTGGCACGTGTGGCTACAAGGGTGCATCTTGGAATGTGTTTGAAAGGAAATCTTAGTGAATTGCAAAGTGGTTTGATTTTTTTAATATTTTGTGAGATAGTGGCATTAGTGATGGAACACTGTTGCAAGCTGTTAGGAACTGAAGACTAAAAATTGCTTTCTTCTTTTTTCCTATAAGGTTTTCTAACCCCACCCCCCCTTAATCTAAAATGTTGGGAGGAAAAGTAAGGTGCCTCCTCAGCTTTTGTTGCATGTTTTGCCTGTACTTGTATACAGAATCAAACCCAAAACACGAACCTGAAGCTCCCAATTAAGTGCTGTAGGATTTGCCATGGGCATCATTATCCCCTTTTCCCTGAAGTGACAGATGCTGTAACTGAATTATTTCTACTAATAACACTACATATTTTTCTACTACATCGTCCAGTACCAGTAATTAATATAATGGAGTAATAGTAACTCCTATTCTTCAAACCTGGTGTTGCTCTCCCAAACCTAGTATCTCACTGAGGTGTCTAATCATTGGGGCTGTTGAGATGAAGCTGTTTCTATGCTGCTTCTGCATTTAATTTTTTAAGAGGTTTTTAACTTCCTACTTGGATATGTCTTTGGTTTCTGTTTTGCAAGGTGGGTTCATCTCATCTACTTAAGTCATGTCTAGTAAACGGTGGTGTAGAGTTACACAGCTCAGTGTGAGTCACCTGCAGAGTTGAGGCAGGCATCAAAGAAAGAAGCTAAATAGTGGGTTGGGTACATATATTGACAGCTCTGACCATACATCCTATCTGTGCCTGCTGCATCACTCTGAGCAGGCTCTTGCAGCACCATAAATACCTTCATACTGGGTTCATCTCCAGAAAATGCTAGAACAATGCTGGTTTTTAATCTGTTTCTAGTTTAACGTATCCAGTTCATTCTTTTGCAGTGGATGTATTTACTTTGTACCAGTAAAACAGTCATAATAATTGTTCTCGTGTTAAGCATTGATAATTTGTCCTTTGAAGAGAACTAATCCTAACCTCTGCTTTCAGAAATGACAGCCCTAGGTGAAAACAGGGCTTGGTGGCTTACCATGCATCTTACCTGCTAATGATGGCACTATTTTCACAGGGATTTTGAGGTTTTCCCACCTAGACTGAATTTTCTGAGGGCAGATGTTTCTAGGTGCTAGCTTCTAAAGAACCTAATTCTTTGGTGCCACCTTTGAATACCAGGTCACCAGTATCACTTCAGATTACTGGTAGCACCTGCTTGCTGTTCACAAAGCTAATGTAGGATTTTTTTTCTTGCCTTATGTGTCTGTATTTCCATACACAACAGTGTGAAACTGGGTTTGGGCTTTTCCCTTGGCTGCTAAGCTTTATTGAAAAGAATGCATTTGCAAGACTTGTTTTTAATACATGGTTGGATTTCCATCTTTTTTTTAGATTATGAAAAAATCTTTTCTCTTCTTGAGGAGATACAAGGACCTATGGAAATTCAGAAATATTTCATTGAATTTGCTATCAAGGAAGCGGCGAGGTTTGTATAGATATAAGTGGCTTGGAGTCCTAAATCAAATGTTTAATTTAGATCATGGTAGTAAATTCTAAACTTTTCCAGTAATAGGATTTCTGTTTTCCTTTTGGACATATATAAATTGTTTTAGTGGTCAAACTGTGATTATATTTCTATGCAGTAAATTGTCTTTTTAAAATGTGAAATAGAGAGATGGGTTGTTATTGAAGATGGACTCAAAATTTTGGGTGGGTTGGGGAAGGGCAGCTATATTAAATAAAATTTTCTATTTAATTCTAATGCCAGAAATAAAGCTAGCTCTTCCTTACTGGAAACAGAGCCTCTGGTAATATGATTTGTCATGGCTGAATAGTCTTGAGTTGTTCAACTGTATTTTTGGAAGAAAAAATTAAATTACTCTCCCTCTTTTTCCTTAGGTTTAAAAAACGGGTCTTAATACAACACTTAGAGAGAATACTAGAGGAACTAGAGTTGAACAGCCTACCCAACAGAGTTAATCATGTCAACAGTAGATAATAATGTACCGGCCAGGCGAATACGGACCAGGAATGAGTTTGCTGTGCCACAGAAGAGTGGAAGAGGATGTAGCTGCTGCCCTCACCATCTTGGCAGTCAAGTGATTTTACTGTCACAGTCTGAGAAGAAGCAGTGGAGCTTTGACTTTAAGAACCTCTATCGGCAGAAGCTGGGCTATAACCTTAAGGATTTGCTATGAAAGGTGTGGCTTTTTCCTGTGGAGGGTGCTGTTTGCTCAACAGGCTGAAGAAAATAACCATTGCTGCCCCTCCTGCAGGTGATGAGAATTTACTCATTTGAACGCTGTCATTAGACATTTACGTGCTATAGGCAGCAGGTTGCACTAAAATGGGGCACTGTCAAATGTACACACTGTCTGCACCGTGGAGAGAGCCCGTGTGTTCCCAAAAAAATAAAAAAACCCTCCCAGAAACACCTGCACTGGTAAAATTGCATGTTGCCACCACAGAGACAAGGGTCATGTTCCCAAGAACTGCTAGCCATGCCTTTAAACTTGAGATTCAGTGTAGATTGAGAGTAAAGAAACTGCTATTGTGTTAATGAAAGCTAAAGACAGCCCTGTGACTGTTACCACCCGATGGTCACTAAACAATCTACCTCAGACTCTCTTCTGTTTTGTCTGCAGACATTATGAAAGTGCACCTGAGGCTTCCCAGGTCCCCGACTTCAGTTCTCTTTCATCCTGTGAGGAGGACGGAGATTCTTCAGGTGGCCTTGGCACACGCTGTGCTTTGGAAGCACTAAAAGGAAACGCTTTTAAAAACGTGTATTTTAATGTTCATACAAAAGAGATTATTTTGAACAGTATTGTTACCAGATCACTAATTTGATATTTTAACTGTATAAATTTTTTGGAACATATGTATATATAAAATAAACCATTTTATTAATTTTTAATAAGCGCTAATCTGAGGAGTCTGTAGCGGCAGCACTGAGTTCCTCCAGTTGCCTGTTACCAACAGGCTGCTAGTATTTTTGTAAAACCAGTGAGTAGTGCAGCTACTGCAGCTGAACCTGATCTGCACGCCCTCAAATTCAGCTTGTGGCTATGGTTGCAGACTCTGTTTGTACCCTGGAGTACCTGCCCCATCACTCAGGTTGGGCTGCACAGGGTGCATGTTTTCACTCGTTGTTAAAGGCAGCGAGTTCCACTTGACCAAAACCTTGGTTACCTGAGCTGGTGGTATCCTCACCTCTGTTCTACTGTTTTGTCCAAAGGTAATTTTAAATACTGCAAAACATCCAAAGAAGACTGAAGCACCTGCATGTAACTCTTTTTTTCCCTTTAAAGCAGTACTAATAATGTGCCAGTAGTAAGCGGCTCTCCTGATAATTGTGGGTTTTCAGTTGTTATACCTGACATCCTCTGATCCTCTAACAGCATTCTTCTAAAGGCAGGTTGAAGCTGTGCTCGTAGTAACTACCTGTCTACCTCGTACTGTGAATAGGATTCTGGTTGACTAGTAGGTGCACAAGAGGCAGGAAGACAGATTTTAGCTGGTGAGCGAGTACTTCTCCGTTCCTGCTGGTATTCTTTGCACTAGCCAGCCTGTGAGGCATCTTTTCCACCCGCTCTGAAGCAGTGGCCTTGTCTCTCTGGAAGATGCAGTTTGACCATTGGAGTTACACCAGTGAAATTCAAGAAGCAAACAAAATCCAGCAACAGCCAATCTCTGCCACTGTTACAGGAAGGAAGCTGCATGGGGAAAGGCATTACTAGAAATGTGTCCTAATTCTTCTCCTAGAAGTGACTTTTATTCATCTGTACAGTTGAACATTAAAAAAAAACCCACAGAAATACCTTGGAACGACATAAAGGGGCATTCATGCCTTCAAAATCATTATGTGGGAGCTGGATGTCACTGGTAGACTTCCCATGCTTAACGAAAGACTGCTCGAAGGGCGTTTATTTACAGAAGGTCAGCTATACTGTGCATACCTTGTTATAAAATGGCCTGGTTGCATACATCAAGTTGCATGTAATACGCTATTTTTGAAGTAGTAGGTGGTAAGAGGAGACAGCTTTTGTATATCTAGTTAACAGTTAATTTTCTCTCCTGGTTCCAGAGACACTCATGCATGATGTGTCTGAGCAGGGCCTGAGTTTTTAACTAGTGACCTCGTTAGTATGTAACCTGCTGTTTTGATGTGATGCAGTTGGCTGCTAAATTAGCTGCAGGAAGCTGGTGATTTTTAATACTGGAAGCCTCAGACAATGTGCAGAAACAACAAAATAATCTGTTCAGCTCCAAACAGTGAGACTTTTCCCCTTGCCCTGGCCATTATTTTATCTGAATAAATTTAATTTGGATCAGAGTATTAGAGGGGAAGAAACCTTACAGTGAACTGGACATGAGTCTTCGTAAGAATGAAGATAGAAGTACTGTCCTCACAGGGTGTGTCAGCACAATGATGGAGAAAAAGGAGCGACAGTAATGTATCTTAAGTCCTGCATCCCAAACGGAGCACAAAATTGACATTGCTTGCTTAGGAAACAGTAAATGCCTCATATGGAGGAGGATTTTATTTGGAGTAAACTCGTTGTGAAACAATCAGCCATGATGCTGGATGTGGGTGGAATGCACAACAGATCCACAGGCTTTGGATGGCAACCAGGATACACCTTCACTTCGATGTGCAACCAGGACAGTTCAACTGGGATGCTGAAAGGGAGGCAAACAGCAGGACCTGCAGTGTTTGCTGGGAGGAGCGTTGTTTAACAGTCTGGGTTAACAAATGGAGCTCTTACCCACCTGACTTGTGTAGAAGGGCTTGTGGTACTTGAGTCCAAATACTGCGTGTGTTCCGGTTCTTCCATTTCCTGACCTTCTCCTAACTAGGCATCCTCAGTACTTGCTATCTTTATTTTTCTCTTAGAAGCACTGAGAGGTTTTTCCTAAAACGAGCCCACAGCTGAGCAGCTCCCAGTCCACTCACTGATGGTGGGTGTTTGTTAGGTGCTGTTGTTCCTCTGTGTGTGCTCAGTCCACTTAGGATGGGCATGAATATTCTTGCCTAGACTTAACCATTATCACCAGGTGCTTGTCATCTTCCAGAATAAAAGCTGCAGAGGCTGTTCCTGTGGTATGCTTGACTTTTCAGTGGTCAAGCAGTTGTATTGACTACCAAAAAACCCCAACCCACATGCTATTATTTTTTTTCCCCCTCTTCTGGCGATTTTCTCCAGGTTCTGCCTCTAAGCTGGCTGGCTGAAATGGCAGCAACATAGGGTATTGTTGTTTCCTTCTGTTCTTTAATAGCTACTGAGGAACTTATAATGGAAACATGAGTGGAAGCACGTTGGCTAACAGAAATAACTTTAAAATCCTATTATAAAGCTGAACTATGATGTTCCATGCCCTCAACATGACAATATCGCACCTTTAGCGAATGGACACTGGAGCATGTGTCTTGAAGAATACACAACCCAGTTAAGCTGGAAACAAGGCCAAAGACACTTCAGATCTGGCAGAAACGAGGTTTGGCAGAGATGTGAAGGAAGGATGTTAGTCACTGGGTTTAAAAGGAGCTGCTGCTTTCAGGTCTGCAAAAACAAGCTGAAGTCTGTCTTAAGTGGAAAAGGAAGAAGAAGAACGCCTTGGGATTTAGTAAAACGTTTGTGGCTGCGGGTATTTTTAAGCTGTACTTCTAAATCTGAACCTTGTGATCAGTTTTTGACTTCCTTGCTTAGACCCTCATTTGAGGGAGGAAAGGTTAAACTAAAAATGCTGGACCTGTCTGGTTTTCTCCATTCCAGTTCAGCTGCAACCTGGCATGTTGTTTCATCCTTCAAAGTAGATTGTTGGCTTTGCTGTAGTGTTGGTGGTTTTCTTCTGTCATCCTGCGTTGGCATTCGGTGGTTTTTTACTGTCTTGGTAGTGTAGCAGTTTTGTAGGAACCCTGTTCTCCTTCAAGCAGGGAGCATGGATAGAGGCTGTGGGTGGAGTTGGAAAAGCAGCCACTGCTTGCATGCTGTGAAAGCTGGTTCAACTTCATCTGTTCAACTTCAGACCCTTTGTCATAAAGGTTTACAAGATGCTTTTCAGAGCTGGGAGTGCAAATCTGGCGAATTCAGCAGATTATTCAGAGTTCAGAAGAAAAGTGTGCCAAAAAAGGAGTTAAACTGTTGGTCCAGCCTTGTGCTAAACACACTGGAGAGTGTTTTCACGTGCAGTGGAGGGACATGGCTGTGTATGTCTTCCATAAGTTGGTGGCCACTTAGGTTTACCAGGGTGACTGCAGATACCACGTGAAGAAAAAATTGCCTTTCCCCATGAGTTGGGAAGCTATCAGAGAAGCTGCATTTCATAAGATGTTGAACTTCAGCTGAAGCTCTTAATTCAGAGTGAATTCCAAATGAAGCCTTTGGTCTGGGAAAGGCAGTGGAATGGAAACCCCTGGATGGATTTTTGCTGGAGATGTATTTGGGGGTTCTTTGAGAACTTGGGGAAGTTTCATGTCCACATCTGCAGTGGGAATTTCACAGCTCTTCTATTCCCTGGAGCAGCTCCAGCAGCAGTAGTGGAAGTAGCCGGATCCTTGGCATGTATATATGCTTGCTGTTAACTCAATCATTTGTCACTCCTCTAATGCAAGTGGTCTTGCATAATGTCCCTTAAAATATTGGGTACCTCTGGCAATTTGCTGTATCCCAATGCTCCACTTGCCATGGCTGAGCAGGTGGTAGGAGGGACAGAAGGCTGTTTGCAAAGCATCCTCATGGTGTGTCCCTGTTTGTAAAACACTTGGAGCCTCGCAGGGCAGTGAAATAGGAGAGTTTTGGAAAGCATTTTGGTGGATAGAAGACCAAAGCTTTATTTGCTTGTTCAGCCTGTTTCTGGTAGTTTCCCCCAAAGTATGTGTGTATTCAAACATTACATTTTGTTTGTAAAGACTTAATGTGTAGAATTTATCAGAGAGGTTCAGCCTTTTGTAAAGGATGTAGTTGGGAGGGTTCCCCTCTGGCTTTGTCTTGCAGCTATGAAGGATGCTGGGTTGTGCTTAGGCTTTCCCTGGGGAGGGACTTGGCTCTGGAGCCATCACAGGTCTTGGATACGTGGCTATAGGCAACTGGAGCTGGATTTGTGGAAATGCACATACTGTTTCTTGAGGAGGTGGTGGTAGCATGAACAGTTACTGCCTGGGTGCAACCTAAAGCATGAGAACCTGTCAAGATAATTGGGGCTTGATTGTAGACAGTTGAAGGTGTTTTGATGAGTCTACACTGCTGTAGTAGCTGCCTGATCCCTTGGTAGCGTCTGCCTCGGGAGTCAAGGGTGCTTTCCTAATTAGGACAGAAATAAAAAGGAACCTCTTCCCCAAGACTAAAAAGTGCTGGAGCATTTTGCTGATTGCAGATGATTATAATGCAGCTGCTCAACAGAGACATCCCAGCCATGGGAAAACAGCACCGGTTCTTGGAGCGATTTTCCAGTCCATGCAGCGTATTGAAATCCTCCCTGCACAGCTGGCACGTGGAGCTGTGGTGCTGTGGTGCTGTTGAAGTGACTGCTCTGAGAGCCAACTGCATCCCTGTTGCTTGCAGACTTCAGAAATCAGGTTGTTCTAATCCATCTGCAGTCAGTTATTTTGGAGGAGAGACAAACTATCTTGAGTGCTTTTAGGGCTGCTAATTGAAGTCTTGCGGCACTCCTCTCAGACAGTCTGTAGACTGACCTAAGGTTGTAGAGTGTCTTGCTACCAGGATGATTATAAAATTCACGCCCTAATTCAGCCTTGTACACTTAAATTTCCCTGGTGTGGAAAATCCCACTGCAATGCACCACGCTGGCTGTGGGGCTGTGGGTGTGTGTTGGTGGGCTGCTCCCTGCGCGCTTTGACCTGCCAGCCTGGGTCTGGCACTGGGGCAGCATGGGGTGGGGATGGCGGTGGCTGAAGTGGGTGCCTTCAGCTGGACGTGCGGTTCTGGGGCTGGAAAAAAGTGGGACTTTGGAAAGGCTGTAGAGAAGTCACCCAGGCTTGTGGACAATCACGGTGGCACTGCTTCAAGTTCTGGCTTCTGATCTGAGCTGCTCGGGTGCTTTTTCTTTCTCAGCAGTGTAAAAGTGTATTTTTAAATTCCTCTGGCATCCCTGGATTCAGGGCTCCTCCCTCTGCCAGTGAGAAGCAGGCAGAGCACAGAAGCCACTATCCAAAAAGATCATTAGCAGAAAAGGAGACGGTGGGGGACTGACGAGTTCTGGAAGAGGCTGTTTTAAGTGCTTTGTGTTCAGCAAATTCTTCTGCAGGAGCATTGTTAGAGAATGGGAATGTGAACACGGCGTGGCAGCGTTTGGCGTGCTGGGAGCTGGATGCAGGCAGGGCGTGCTGGGGCTGGGCGTGCTGGTGAGCAATGCTGGGAAGGATGCTCGCCCAGCTGCTGCCATGCCTGTCCCTGCAGCTTGCAGCGGGTGAAACAGGGTGAGACTGACTCCGGGGATCTGGCTGTCAGTTCCCCTGAGGAAAGGAGGCTGCTGGTGAGTCACGGCCTGGGCTGTGATGGGAAACTGTGGCTGGATAATAGGTGGAGTTGATGGCTGGCTGGGTGATGGCTCTCTTCAGCGGTTCACACAACAGGACCCTGAGGAGGTTCTGACCTCGCAGGGCAGCTGAAACCTGTGTCTTGTCTGATTTCCAGGTAGCCAGGTCCTGCATTTCTGCAGCTGTCAGCAGAGCAGGCTTTCCTTCCCAGAAGAGGGGTGATGCGCTGCACCCTGGGGCTCAGTGTGCCCAGTGAGGCAGGAAGGGACCGTGAAAGCAAGGAAGTGAAGGGGTCTGGTCTTGTCAGGACAGAAAACCAGTAAGAGGTTAAAAATGATGGTGAAGGCTTTGCCCTGCACACCCCTGGGCATGGATGTGTGGGTGGGGAGCTCCTCAGGAAGGTGGAAACCTGCACCAAGGCGGTGTCTTTGGGGTGGCTGTCACACATGCTCAGCGCACAGCTGGAGTCAGTGCCTCATGAGGGGGTTGATGGATGTCTGCTCTGCTCATCCTGGAACTGCCTCCAATATGAGTTGCCTTATTTTGGGGTGATTTTTTTAGTGTTCCTGTCTTAACTTGAATCTTTCGTGCCCTTCTGTGTCCAGCATGGGCAAGTAAATTACTGCTTCAGCACTTGCTGTGCACACCAGGAGCTCTTCTGCATCCTGTGCTGCAGCAGAGACCTGGGCACAGAGGATGCCGGGGCAGCCTGAACCGCTGGGGCAGCCTGAGCCTTGGGGGCCATCAGCCCAAACTGCTCTGAACCACACAGCAGAATTGCCCTGGGTGGTGAGGATGAAGAGGGGGAATCTTTTCTTTCCTTCATTAAAATCCTAAAACCTGCAGCACGGGCTGTGCTTCTGGCTAATCCCTATGGAAACTGGTCCAGTTTCAGGCAAGGAGGGCACTGCCAGCGCTGGGCACTGGGGCTGCAACTGGGAGTAAATGGCCATCTCTATCTGGAGGGGGGTGTTCCCTGGATCACTAGCATAGGGCGAACCATTGGTTTGATGATCTCCATGTCACCTTTTAATTACTTGATTCCTCTTTCCCCTTCCTTCGCAAACAGCTGGGTGAGGCGTGACAGGGCCTGGACCTCTGCCAAGAGCCCTGGGGCCTGTGTTCCTGCAGGCTGCTGGGCCTGGCTGTGGTCTGAACTCCTGTTTGCCTTTCTTGGCTGGAAAAAGGATTAAGTTAGCAGGACAGGAAAATTAATTAGCTGCCATTTTAAGGATGTAGCTTTTGTTGCAGTCTGAAGTGTTTTGAAATAACATTGTATCACCAACTGGGGCTGACTGAAAGCCTGAGCACTGGGGTTTTTCCGCCGTGGTTCTCCCAAAGGTGACGACGGCTTCAAGGTGAACCTCAAGGCCAAACCAAGGGAGTGTTTTGCCTTGGCTGCTAGTGCCAGCTGTGGAAAACTGGTTCCAAAGTTTTTCCTGCTTGTTTAACATTCAAAATAGCCTTCCTTCACCCTCTGTGCAGGCAGCCTGCCAGCTCAGGCAGCCACGCAGGGAACCGCAAGTGGAGCTGCAGCTTCCCCGCCCCACCGAGGCTGGGGGATGAGAGGGGGGTCATTGCAGGGACCTTGGTGGCAGCACTGCGACCCTGGCTGCTGCAGCATGAGCCTCAGCCTTTGCGAATGTTCTAGTGGAAAATTGCTGCCTTTTGGTGTGGGTGACACCCAAAAGGGAGCAGAATTGGTGATAACTCTGGGCAGGAGCAGGGTGATGGGTGCTGTATCCGGCTGCAGGATGTCCCCATAGCTAATGTCCTTGCTGAAGGTGTTGGGGACAGAGGAGAGTGGGTCTGCAGCAGCACAGTGAAGGGCAAGGGAGCCTGGCACATGGGAACCAAGTAATAAGGAAGGTAAAAATAATTAAGAGTTAGAAAGTGGTTTCCATTCCCTGCTTTCTCCAGGGAGGGGGCCATGTTGGTACTCCAGAGCCCCGAGCAGGGGCCGTTACCCACCAGCTCTCCGGAGGCATACTGCCTCACCCTTTACATGCCCTGCCAACAGATCCCACAGCAGCACTTGGCTTTCCTGCACTGCAGGAAGCACAAAGCGCCTCGGCAGCTGCCATTCGTGTGCGACCAGTTCCTGTCCCAGGCAGTGCTGCACTCAGCTCTCCCTGAGCTCTAGGACAAGATTCCAGCTGCTGAGATGGAAAGGGCAGCAACAGCAGACGGTCTCTGGCACAAGCCATGGTGCCTGGCTCCTCACCTCCTGAGGGTCTAAATGACCTGCCCTCCTTAAACAAAGTCACTGAGCCCTCTCTGGCTGGTGAGGAGTAGAAAAAAACCAGCAAAATAAATGCAGATTAAACCTGCTACTCCAGCAACGAATGCGAGTTACCAGCACTTGAAAGGGGGGTTAGCGTTTAATGTAGTAGAAATAGCATGTCCTGTAGCCAAAGCAAGTCAAGGCGTGATGGCATTAAACGCATACCAGATGAGGCTGGAAGCTCTTCCGTCTGATCCAAGAAGCTCTTGGCACAACTTGTGTTTTGCTTTTGGAGAAGAGAAGCTCATCTGCGGTGCCGGCTCATTGCAAGGTAAGCACAAGGTAGCTCTGGGAGTTGGTTAAGGTGCCCTTTCCTTCAAACACTGAGGATTGTTTCTTTTCTACCCTCCTGTCCAGCGCTGGGTGCAGGCAGCTGCAAGCAGCATGGAAAGCAGGTGAAGAGTGAGCCTGCTGCTCCCGCTGGTGCAATCGTGAGGGATGTGGTAGTTAAGCAAACTCCTCTAGGTCTTTGCTAACTTCCCAACCTCCCTCGAAGAAAAGCAGAACAGGGAGTGAAAAGTCATCTTGCTCAAGTCCAAGGTTTTAACTATCTCCAGCCCTGTGAGTAGGCCGTTTCCTCCAGCAACTGTTGCGACAGCAGACCTTGCAGGAGCCTCTCCTCTGGCCAGGCAGGGGATTAGCACGTGGCAGGAAAGCCTCTGCTATGGTAAAGTGGAAGCTGGAAAACACACCAGCTCTTCCAGAGGTGGACTAGGAATCTCAAAAACGGGCAGAGCCCCAGGCTGGGAACATTTCCCTCTGAAAATGTTCTGTTTAGCTCCTTGCAGTGTGCCATTTCGATTCCCCCTGCTGCTCTTTTTAGTAACAAACACCAGACCAGGCTCAGACCATCACATTAAGGCAATCTTCTTGTCACAGTCGCTTCTAAAGACTGTCATCAGGCACTCGCTGCAGCACACGCTAGGATGGGCAGAAATAAACAAACTCCCAAAGGCTTTAAGGAGATCAATTTTTATTGGACATTGCGAAATCAATAAGAAAAAATAACTTTTACAGCTTTGTGAGATAACCATTGCTGCTGAAGAGTAAGGCTGCTTGTCACGGGAAGGGACCTGGTGCGGCTGATGGGTGTTCCCAGTGGGACCCACTCCCAGGAGCAGATACATCCCACAGCAGCACCTTCTGCCTCGCCCAGGACCCTCCTAGCCTTACGTAGCACACGTGGGGCTTCTCAGACACAACGGGTGAGCAGCCCTGCTCTAAGAGACCCTCTGCAAACGGCTCGCTGCCAACCACGGTTGCAGTATCAGTCTGGTACGGCGGTTACTGACCTTCTGCCTCGCTTCTCCCTCCCTCTGCTAATTCCATCTGTCCAAGGTCGCCCAGGCAACGCTCAGCCCTTTCCTCCTCACATCAGCCCTCTTCCCCAAGGAGAGAGCTCAGTCTGCAGCGCCGACCTGATGCTATTTCTGAGGCCTTTTATGACACTAGCTAGGGGGGATCCAGGACACTTTGGGAAGTGGTCTGGCAGCTCAGGATGCTTTCAGCTGGCAGAGTAACCCTTTCTAACCAAACCAGATGCTTAAAAGTGATTGTAGAGCAGCAGCTACAGATATTGCTCTAGCACTGGGGCACCCACTCCATAGGATGGGCAGAGCTAGAAAAAAAAGAGGCTTCAGTTTACACAGTATTTTTTTACTAAGCTTTTTGCCTTCGACAGTTTAAAAATAACAAAAGGGATGCTAGGCCAAAAGGAGTTTTCACGGCGGCAGCGAGCCATCCTCAGACTAGGCAAAATTCTAGTTGGCCTCATCAGTATCTCAAACTACCCTCCCTCTGCCACCTCAGGGAGGTGAAATGCCAGACCAGGAGAAATTTTAGCACTGACTGAAGCCCCTATGGGGAGGTGAGAATTTGTATGTCAGTAAAAGTTAAGGACTGTAACATCTGTCCTAACACATGAGAAATCAAGACAGTAATCTTAAATCAACGAAGGGTTCAGATGGGAAAAGAGAAATGGAGGTGAAAGGCTCTGTTGGCAGAAGAGGGGGAGCTGTACCATCACCTGCCCTGTCCCAGCACCAGCAAACGGTGCTGCTGGACCCTACCCAGGCTGCTGGGAATGGATATTTCTTATTGATACTCAAGTATTTCTCGTAGAAGATGGCTGGGGAACTTGTCTCCCGTGCCAACACAGCATTGAAGCCATCTGAAGAACATTCCCCTATTCACAGAGGACATAAAGATGGTGGGTATACAAGCTGAGCACAGCACATTTCCTACATGATCGGACCTGAGCTGCCTCCCCTGCACAGGCACCAGCCACTTCCCAGGCACCGTGGGGCAACACAGGGCAGTTTACATTTAAACAGAGGAGGGTGACAAGGGAATAAAGCGGTGATGAAAAACGAGGGGAAGAAAACCAAAAAAAACCTTCACAAAACTATTCTCCAGCATCATAAAAAAAACCCCAACAATGAAAACAACCCCTTTTGCCTTCCCTGCCTACACCCTGCAGGTCTCCCAGGCGTTCTAGGAACAGGAGATGCCACCCCTTCGCCTGCTGTTAAGCAATGCAGTGCACACAGTATTTCTGAAGGAGTTCCCTTCACTGTAGTGCAAGCAAACTGAGAAAATAAATAGCACTCAGACATTCCCTCTTGTCAAACAACATTAACTGCAGTAAAAACTAGCTTGCTTTTTGTTTTAACTGAAGTTAAATCAGCTGCAACTTGGTTTAATATATGAAAATTTGAAGGTGTGTTTCACAGCAATAACTGTAATTTACACTGCATTGCCAATTCACAATTCAGTCATTTTCATTAACAGTGTACAAAGAAGGTCCTTAGTTTTTTTATATATATATATATACTTTATAAAGTCTGGAAGATCAATATAAATACTGCTCCAGAAATTAAAAAAAGTGTTTACATCCCCGACTTGAATATTACATCTCAGTGTCCTGGGTGATGATTCTCATCTGTAAAAGTCTTAGCGGCGCAGAGGTTCAAGTTTTCGAAATTTCAGTGACGAGCTGGATGACAAAGCATCTTGGTTTGAAGAAGAATTCACTGTGTCTGGCGACTGGAACAATACTCTACCACGATGATTAAATACATAAAAAGATGGATGGTTCCTTAACGTGTCAAATGTCCTTCAAAATAAGTGTAAAAAGTCACTGTTAGCGTCCTGTTAGGACAGGGCGGGGGTTAGAACAGTCAGCCTTGGGTACACCTACTTTTACACACACCCAAATTTCAAGTTTCCAATACAACAACATCAAGTTGTTGACTCCCCATATTCCCCTGTGCTTTTGGAAATGACCAGAGAGGCCACAACCACCCATCCAATTTCACATCCTCTTTGAAGTATCAATTCAAACCCCTTATTTTCTTGCAAGTCTTTTGGATATTCTACCTTGGGTAGTTCAGGGTGAGATTACTTCCCACACAGACCTTTCGTTCCTCTACCAAGTCTGCACAGCAAGATTTTGGAAGAGGAAAAGCAAGAAGTTTATTCAATTTGTTCTGGTTTGTGGTTTTGGCTTCCCCAGGTGCGACTGTTCCTCTCAGTGTTATTGTCTACAACGTGTGTTACAGAAGCGAGCCAAAGAGCAAGCTGTTTCAGCGTTCAGCTTGTATATACTGAGTAGAGTTGCTTATGAAAAGAAGAAATAAAACATACTTATTTTTTAGTTCTGAAGTGGCATCCATGTCTTTAAATTCTCCTGCGATATGTACTATCCCATAGCAGGTAACTGCAAAGGCTAACAGAGTCTGCAGGACTATCTGTAACAGAGGAAAGCACAATGCAGCACACATATTACTTCATATTTACAAAAAGACCCCAAACCCCTCATTTTTCAAACAGTGTCTCCTGTGCTTTTCATCCAGTGACAGAATGTGCCTTGCAGGGGCAGGTGATCCAATGGCTGGGAAACTGAGGCATGGGAAGATTAAATACCCCACCTAATTAGCATGGCAAAATGGTGGCAGAGCTGAGAAGAGCTTCAGCTGCCTGACAACCACTCTGCGTGGCACAGATTGAACTGATTCACACCATTCCTTAGCAAGACCCTCAAACCAAAACACTGTGCATGGGTGTGTGAAGGATCTAATACTCTCTCTGAGAAACGAGACGGCTGCCAACACACACTGTGCAGCGGTGGCAGCTGCTGCTGGGTCCAAATGCCACGCCTGGCAGTGGTGGGTATTTGGTTTCCTTACCTCCCCAATTCAGCAGAACACATAACTGAAGTAGAACTTTAAAAAACACCCCTAGTCAATAAAACAGCCAACCCACCCCCCTTCCCGAAGCAGGCTGTGCTGGGATCAAACAGGCACACAGCCACGCTGGATAAACAAATGTCAGCCAACAAAAGCCAGAGGGAGGAGGATGTTTATGCTGTGGAGAAAGAGATGAATGCAGAAGCTCTCTGAGCTCTGTTTGGGGAGTTCCTGGACGAGGTGCTTCAGGATAGTTCTAAGGAAGGAAGAGGGAGTTTGGGACCTGGGGTTTGCTCTTGCTGACAGATGAGCACACTGCAGTAAGTCAGGATGGAAAATACAGTTTTGGCAGAGGAAGTCAAATGGAAGTGCAACTTAAAACCTGCCTTCCCCTTTATTCTTGCCCATCACATCTAAAAAAAAGATAAATCATGCAACCGAGAGAGGCTAAAGGGTGGACACAGCTTAAAACTTACATCTATGGGCAACGTTTCATCCTCCTTTTCCGTCAGTCTCATGTAAGAACGATCTACAGACAGAAGCACAGGAGCGCGTCAGGCACGTAAGTGAAGAGCAACGCAACCCCCCCTCAGAGCTCTGCGGGTCCCGGACCACGCGCGGGCAGCGGGGCTGCGCCGGTCTCGCTTCGAGACTCGGCCGATGCCAAGCAGCCCCGCCGCCGCCCGGGAGGAAGGGCGGCCTTGAGGACGGCGGGGAGGCCAAGGAAAGGACCCGGGATCCAGCGGCCGGCAGCCTCCCCTCCCCTCCCCGTCCCGGCCGCTGCGGCGCCCGCACGGGGCGAGCTCCGCGCTCCTCCCGGGAACTTCCCGGCGAGCGCCGGCTCCGCTCCGCCCGTAACCCGGCTCGCAAGGGCAGGGACACCCCAGCCGGGGATGGGGGGTGGTGGGGGGGGGTTGGCGGCGCCGCGGGGCTCCCCGCGGGGATGGAGCTCAGCGCGATGCGGCGCGGCCCGGCCCGGCGGGCGGGAGGTGAAGGGCC
>VZTU01026912.1:12092-124675 GCA_013400835.1 Zapornia atra | reverse complement strand
TCCTAGGGAGCCTGCTTTGGCAGGGGGGTTGGACCCGCTGATCTCTTGAGGTCCCTTCCAACCCCTACGATTCTATGATTCTATGATTCTATGATTCCCCTTTGTCCTGCCATTATTTACCATTTTAAAAATTTGATTCCCCTCTTGATTCTCTGCTCCCTTCAGGGACTGGAAGGCTGCAATGAGGTCCCCCTGCAGCCTTCTCTTCCCTAGGCTGAACAAGCCCAGCTCGCTCTGCCTCTCTTCGTAGGGGAGGTGCTCCAGCCCTCTGATCATCCTTGTGGCCTCTCGTTAAGTTTCTCATCCACCATGACACCCAGGTCCTTCTCAGCAGGGCAAGGTTATCCTGCTGAAATGCGTTAATGTGAAGTGCTGCAAAGGGGTTGTGAGACCCCACGCCGCCTGACTGCTGCTTTTCTTTCCCCATAGTGGAAGGAGTTTGGGTTCCCATTCCTTGCTGGCACTGTGTTTGGGTCTGGTGTGGTGGGTGCTTTGGTGTGCCCGGTCCCAGGGTTTCACCAGGCTCAGCTCACACAGCACAGTCCTTCGGTGTTCCTGGGCTTGGATAAATTTAGGGGTTCATTTAGCAAATCCAGGGGAATCGAGACCGTTTGAATGTCCCTTTTGTGCACTGCAGAGATGAGTGATTGCCTCTTCTCCTCACAGCTCTGTTGTGTATGGCTGCGTGGCCCTGATGAAAGTCACTGGGCAGCTTGGGGGAGACTTCTACTTCACTGACTGCCTCCTCTTCGGTGCCATCGTATCGGCTACTGACCCAGGTATGTTAGCTGGTTATTTCCCCCCTCATTTTACCAACGTTTCGGTCTGGTTTGAGTTGTGGTGAAGACAGGAAGAAACTCTTAAGCCCCTGCAAGTTCCCTCCTTCTGAATTTCGGAGTCTGTGACATTCTTAGAGGTCAGACTGATCTCCATGCTTTTTTACTTCCTTCCAGCTACATGTAATAGACTTTCCAAACCTGTCCCAAGCCTTTGTTTGCAGTGAACTCCTAGGCAGTCCCTCTCTTGACTTCACTGGGTTTTGGGACAGGCCTGCTGTGTCTGTGCTATCCCGGCTGATGCACAATAAGATGTGTGATGTGAGGAGGGTTCAACTGATAACTTGTAGGTAGTTTAGTGGCTTTATTTCTCTTCTGTTGGCATTTGGGTGGGATTTTGGAAGATGCCAATCTAATTGACAGTTGACCTTAATGAGCAGTACTAAGTGCAGTACGTCTTGGTCTACTTGTGTACTTTCTAAACAAAACTAGGAAAAAACACGCCTTGTCCAACTAAATTTTACTTCGTTCCCCATTTCTTTTGCATGGAGCTGTTTATATGTACATTCTAGCTTCACCTAAAAACACAGGACCATGAAAAGGCCTCTGCTTCCTCCCTTCACTGAACAGGGCTTGAATGTCTTCCTTTGCTGATATGTGGTGGGACTGGGGTTTGGCAGCATCCAGCATCACCCCCTTCCCGATGGTACAGTAGCTTTGGGGTGACTTTTTAAATACAGAAGTCCTTCAGTTTTGCACAGAAGGGAGAGGTTGCATGCCTGGATAAGCAAAGTGTTCTCACTTTGGAAGCAAGTGCCGGTGGCTGTCGTTTCCAGATGAGTTGGGACTTTCACCTGCTCACGTTAACAGTGAGTCATTTCTGCCTTCAAAGGCAGAACGAGGGGCGTTGTGTGTATATGCATATATGTAAGGATAGTGCTGCAGAACGCCACCTGCAGCGTAGCATGGCAGTAGCTGTATCTGTCTGCCAGGTGGAGGTGAGATGTGTGCTCCCCGTGAGTGTTTAACACTTGAATTTTTTATGTTTCTCCAATATTTACCAGGTAGTGGTGCAGCTTTTACTGCTGATATTTTTATTAAAGAAAACAACTAATAAGCTAAAACGATTTCCCAGCTTCTCCAAGCATACCTTGGGTGGGTGTGCATCCAGGCCACCTGCTCCTTTAGTGGGGGCTCTTCCCGTGGGGCTGCAAGGTCGAGCATCCTCCGTGGGACCTCACCGGGTTGTCGACATTGCTGGGGGGGTACCCACATGTTTGCAAAGCAGGGAGCACCTCGCAGACATGCTGGCAGTGTGGTGGGTCTCATGGCAGATGGACAGAGGCCAGGCAAGGGCTGTAGGCAGAAGCAATGATTACAGATGCCACAGACAGATTGTTGGTGTCATGTCCCGTCTTTGGGGTTTGAAATAGGAATGAGAAAAATTCACAGGTAAAAGTGGAGTATTTCCCTGTGTGTATATGGGTTAAACTCCCTTCAGGGTGTGCAGGGGTGAGTCCCTGAGTGCTGTTTTAAAGGACTTTTCACGGAAGCTGGTTGGGGTTAGCTCAGCCCTCTGCAACAGCCTGGGCTGTGCACGATGCACCACGTGTTAACATCCTGCTTGCTTTAGCTGTTGTGATGGTTTTGCAAGGCTGATACGCAAAACATGCTGCATTTTCATTACCTTCTCATAGTCATTGGGTCAGGGAAGGACTTGAGGATGCTCTGATGCCTGTCACATGGCTGTAAATCACAAGAAACCCCCTGCACGGGGTTTGAGCCGATGCCTGGCTTTTTCAGTTCCATTTGAACTGTTAACGCATCTGTGCTGGCATTCCCAGTGTTGAATCTTGGTATTTCTGTTGGAGTATCAGGGATGGAAGGTCCCAGAGAAGCCTGCATCCTCCTGGTGTTGTGTAGGAGGGCATCCCAAAAGCTGGGTGGCTCATGTCAGCATGGTACCGTGGTCCAGCCCATAAGCTCAGACCCTCCGGAAGCTCAGAGCAGAGTTTGCTCGTGCCTGCCAGCTGAAGACTCAACAGATCTAATGCCCAGGATGCATTCTAGTAAAAGGAGGAGGAGGGAAATAAAGCAAATCCACATCTGAAAGGGTGGGAAGAAGACTTTCAAAGGGAGCATGGGGTAGGGGTAGGCTGGCACCATCGCAGCAGAGTGGTACAGATGCACAGGAAGGCAGCACTCTGAAAAGGGGTGTTTTGTCTTTGATTACACTGAAATAACGGCACCTTTTTGAATGTCTCTCTATTTTTTTCTATTTGTCAGTGACTGTTCTTGCCATATTCCATGAACTCCAGGTCGATGTTGAGCTGTATGCCCTTCTCTTTGGCGAAAGCGTCCTCAATGATGCCGTTGCCATAGTGCTGTCTTCGTAAGTGTGTTCTGTTTTTATTTTTAATCATTGTGTATGTTACATGTCAGGCCCTGGGGGGAGCCACACAGTCCTGCTCCTGTAAAACAGGAGTGTGCAAGAGCACATCTCCATATGAAGTGTCTCCAAAAGCTGTAGTGACCCCATGCATCTCCTCATCGCAGGCCGCAGCTTAGGATTGTGGGTTGTCCTTACAGCTTCCCCCTGAGTGATGGATAGTTTTGTTTGGCTCTTCTGGCTGGCTGACCCAACCAGGAGGAAGTTTTTGATGTCCTCCTGAAACAGGAAGAGCATCACATCTGCTTTTTGGCCACCCTTGCTGGTGGCTTTGCTCCTGCCCACCTTCCTTCCCATCTGCAAGTACCTGCTTTTGTTTAGGTGGAAATAGTTGGTAAAACAGCTGTTTCCCTTCTCTCACCCTGCTTTCCCTGCATTGAGAAGAAGGTATTTCTTACAGCCAGATTTAATACCCCAGGCTGAGCACGTAGGAAACTCACTGGCTTTCTAAAGAACATTTTATATCCTTTAATATTTTATGCCCTGTGCTCATAGGACATATTTTATCTGCGTTTTCACAGCGTTGTCATCACGGGAATGTGTTTGGAAATACATAGTATCTGCAGTGCTGACAGGTTAACGTATAGCCAGGGCTAATGCAGAAAATATTTCTGGAACACTTGTCACTCTGGCATGCTGGTTGCGTGGGTTTTACTGAGGTGGAGGCAGCAAGTAGCATATTATGAGCTATGTGTTGCCGCCCACGTGATTGTATTTACTGAATTGAATGTTTCTGTTGAGGTTTCTGGGTCTGTTTGTGTTGCTCGCTCTGGCTTTTAGGCTGGATATGTCAGTGCTGGCACGAGAGCAAATGCTGCACAGCCAGGTTGTGTTTAAGAAGTGATCCTGAGCAGGGAGGAGATGGGATGCTCCAGCCTCTGCTGGGAGGTTCTGGGTGGGAATGAATGGGTTCAGTGTTGGAGTGATGACATTTGTGGTGGATCTCTGTGTGTGGAGGTGACTGCACCATGCACAGTGATTTGCCTCTTGTGCTGTTTTGGTACCAGCTTTGTAGTGGTTTCTCTGATTTCCTGCCTTCCTCTTTCCACAAGCTGAGTTCAGCCCGCCCCNNGTCCGCCCCCCCCCCCCCCCCTCCCCCAAAATAGGGTAATTTGCACCAAACAGCAGCTCTGAGCTGCAGGCAGCCGCTATTTTGCCACAGGGGTTTTCTGCAGACCTGCCCAGCAGCACACTGACTTCTCAAGGGCTTCTCAGCAGTTAGCCTGTGCCCCTTCTGAAGCTTGCAATGAGCTTTGGCTTCTTCATGGTCTCCATGAGCAGTGTAAGGCAGCCCCGCTCAGCGTGGCAGGTATCAGTTGGCCTATCTCAAGGACAGACACAAGTCACCAGGATGCAGTCACCTCTTGGGTGCAAGGAGGAGGTGAAGGCCTCTTGCTCCAGGGAGGAGAGCTCCTCCAAGAGCGGTCCAGAGCTCCTGCTTCTGGTTCCTCTTTTTTAATTTTAGTTTGGCATTTGCCTGTTTCACAGCAGAGGCGTAAGTGGGGGAAACATGTGGGGATGGTTCTGCTCCCGCAAGCAGAAGACCTGCTTCCCAGTTAGGAGGTGCAGGGGTGGGTTGGGAAGATGGGGAGATGAGTGGTTTCCGGGCAGGCTGTGCTGACGGAGGAGCTGCTGCCTGGGTGACAGCTGGTGGTGGGTGCTGCTGCGTCCTAAGGGCTGAAGAGGGGCTCTGGATGTGGCTGGCTGAGAGTGTGGGCTCCATGATTACCCTGAGGAGCACCATCGGCTCCTTGCTCCTGGTGAAAGCAAGTGCTGTGGGCACCACCCCTGTGCTGGGGAAAGAACAAGGATCCAGGGGCTGGCACTGCCCCAGGCTGGGGGCACTCCGTGCTTTCTGCAAGGACCTCCTCTCCTCCCTGCTTTCGGTCTCAGACAAATGTCCATTCCTGTGCTTGGGAAGCAGGATCCCTGCCTTTCTGTTCATATTACCTTGGCCTGGCTTGGCCACAGGGAACCAGTTGCATGACAAAGAGGAGTTGAACATAGAACCGAAAGCCGGTGGGCAGCGAGGTGCCAGGGCTGCAGTTTGTGGGTGGGGGGTAAATGCAGCCATAGGATCTCTACCCACTTCTTCTGAAGTGATGTTTCACAGGGGCTGAATGCCACAGGGAGCCCTGTGGGCAGGGACAGGGGAAATAAAGCACAGAGAGGGCAGCTGGCAGTAATGTCTTATCAACGAGGCCAAAAGCAAAACCAGAAGGGAACCTCTCATGGGTTAAAACACAAAACCAACATTACAGAGGGGAAACGAAACCAGTCTGGATTTATAAAAAAACAAAACTATCCCAACCTAAAACCACAGAATAAAAGCACGTTGGTGAGTGGGAAGTAGAGGATGGGACTGACGAAAGAAGTTAAATGACAGGGAGAAATCTGCAGCTTGCGGTGTAAAAGACACTGTGGAAGAATGAAATGTATTAAAAGCAGGGAAGCTTAGCAAGGGAAGTGACCCCGTGATGTGTTGGGAAGGCAAGGACTGTCATTCCTGTTGCAGAAAAACGGTGTGCAGTTGGGGGGTGAAAGCTGCAGGCCATGTGCACGAGGCAGTAACTTTCCATTTCAGCTTAACTCGGGAGGTTAAACTGCACAAGTTTAAAGTTCACATCCAGGAGTTTTAACAGAGCCAGCAGAGGGGTTGCTAACGAGGAAGTTAATGATTTTGGTAAGTTTATGTCAAAGGAAAAGATGTGAGAAGCTGTGATTAAAATGAGGTTTAGGAGATGGATGAGCACCCCTGTATGTCGGCCCTTTCAAGGGAAACAGTGGCGTGGCTGGCACAGAGCTCAGGAGTCAGGAGTGAGTAGATTCAGAGGTGGCATCAGTGCAGCAGACCTGTTTGATATCTCATCTCAGAGGTGATTAAGATAACAGCATTGCTATAGTTTTCTGTTTGCTTGCTACCCTGTGGTTCTTCACTTCAGAGGTCAGAGCAGTGCAAAACCAACACAGTGTATGTTAAATGCAGTAAACCAGCAAAACTTATGGTTCTCTGGGGGGATGTTCACATCAAACGCCTGCGTGGAGTCGATGGAGAAATGTAGGCTTCCCACTTGAATACATTGTGGTCCCAGAGTGCCTGGTATTTTAGTGAGCTGATGCTGACCCTCAACACACCACATTGATGTTGACTGTCACCAAGCAAATGTTTGCTGGAGATCTTGCAAGAGATGGGCTTTCATACAATGCTCTCGAATGTCTAGGAGTAACTGCAGAGCCTTGCCTAGGAGGGGTGGCTGAAACAGAAAGCAAAAGGGGTCCCAAACTCCCTGGGATGGGGCACACTGCCGCTGCTCGCTGCAATCCTGGGGGGATTGCAGTGTGGGACTCGGGGTCTGTCTCCCTGGTTTCTCAGGCTCGGTGTTTGCAGTGGTCATAGCCCTTTGCAAAGCTCATGTAACATCGTAGGGGTGCCTCTCCCTCCAGACTAAGGAGTGTTTTGTTCTTGTGTGTGCTTTTCCTCCCTCTTTCAGTTCAATCGTTGCGTACCAGCCAGCGGGTGACAACAGCCACACGTTTGATGTCACAGCAATGTTCAAGTCCATTGGGATCTTCCTGGGGATATTCAGTGGATCTTTTGCAATGGGAGCAGCGACTGGAGTTGTGACAGCTTTAATATCCTTTTTGTTGTGGTTTTCTTCTCCAAGTGTTTGCATAACACACTTTTTTTCCTGCCTTGTGTTTCACCCAGACCCAGCATTTCATGGGTTTTTGCCTAAATTACTGAAAGGCAATGCCACAGACTTTTTAGGAGCAGGCTGTGCAGCCTTGCTGGGATACACAACGAGGCTTGATATCCTCTTAACCCACAGTTTTTCTCCAAATTGTCCTTAACCATCTGCAACGTCACCAAATTCACCAAACTTCGGGAGTTCCCGCTGCTGGAGACTGGCTTGTTCTTCTTGATGTCTTGGAGCACGTTCCTGCTGGCTGAAGCATGTGGCTTTACAGGCAAGCTCCACCATAGCCCTGTCTATGTCTGGGATGGACATCTGCAGGGATGATGGGCTCTCCTTGAGTTTTGCTTCTCCCAGTATTGTTTGCAGCCAGGGTGCTCGCTCTGCTTTCAGAAGTTTAATTGTTTTGGGTTATTTGGGTTATTAAGTCCCCATCACTATTGGGGTGCAGCTCAAATCCCTTTCCAGGACCAGCAGTCTAACGTGATGCTCTGCTCCCCAGGTGTGGTGGCCGTACTCTTCTGTGGGATCACGCAGGCCCATTATACCTATAACAACTTATCTACAGAGTCCCAGCACAGAACCAAACAGGTGAGAGTTCCTCAGCTCCCTTCAGCCTCTTGGAATTTCAACGTCAGTATTTTTGCCTTCCCTCCAGCCCAAATTAGGTGCATCTGTCTTTTTACAGATGGATTTTACTCAGGCTGCAGAAGTATTTACTGTGTGATGGATGGGTTAGCGTGTTTTTCCTGTTAAATCTGTCTTTTGTCTAACTCGCTTTTAATTTGTTTTTCTATTTCAGTTGTTTGAGCTTCTGAATTTCTTGGCAGAAAACTTCATCTTCTCCTACATGGGACTTGCACTGTTCACCTTCCAGAACCACGTCTTTAACCCTACCTTTGTGGTGGGGGCTTTTGTATCCTTTGGAGCCTGTTCTATAAAATGAGGAAGGGAGAGGTGCCTCTTTCCTAAGCTGTGGTTTTCGTTCAGAGGCGTGGGGCTCTTTTCACTCAGTTCAGCTTTATTTTTAGAAGGGGATTTCTTCTCCTGTGTAGTGGTGCCTTTGCTGGTTATTTTAAGAAGATGGAGATTCCTTTCCCAGCTTTTCTGTTTGGGGCTTTTTTTGGTGTTTTTTCCCCCCCTGTCTTGTCTCCTTTCATGGGAACTCGAATTAGCTGCTGCAGGGACTTGGCGTTGGATGTGAACGTGGTGCCGAAGCCCCGGGGTTCATCATGTGGCAGCGTGGCACCAGGAGTGGCTCTGCAAAGTGGGGCTGCCTGGTACAGCTCTTTATTTCCTCTTTCTCTGACAGTCCATTCTGTTAACCCTCTGAATGATGTCATGAGAAAGGATTTCCCCTTCTACGGGCAGGAAACAAGCTATCGGTCCTAGGAGGTCTCAGTAAAACAAGGATTTTAGAGGAGGTTTTTTTCATATTGCAGGGAAGGCAGCTCAGACCTGTGGGATTATTTGCACCCCTTGCACTGAAGCAGTATACACTCCTAAATAAAACCCTCTCATCTTCACTGATGCCAGCGCATCATTTTGCAGCGGGGTCCTCCGAGTTCCCTCACTGAGCTTTTGCAGGGTTCCAGTAGGGGAAAGGGAGCGAAGAGCAGGGAAGTGCCATTTGGGTGGTTAAATTGATTGAAATTTTGTGCTGTGCCTCTTCAGCAGGAACTGGCTAACTTGCTGATGAAATAGCTCATTCATGAGAGAGACCGTGAAATACGTCTCTTATGCAAATTGATGATGTTCAGGAAAGAACATAAAAGCTGGAAGCGTTTTCCATATTATTCAAGGCTGTGCTGAATACTGGCTCCAAGATTATTTTTTGCCATCTGGGTGCTGGTATTAAAAGACACGGCTTCAAAGATAAAAAGCAATATGAAGGGGCTGGTGATTCTTGTATCTCACAGGCTATGAAAACAGAAAGAGTATTAGATTGGGTTGGGGTGGTTTTTTTACCTTCTCAACTGCTGCTGCTTTCATTTTGCTGAATAATCTTTGGGAACGAGACTTGGCTTAAAGCTTCAAACCCAGCTGTGAAGTGTGGTATGCCAGGGAATGTCGGAGGGGCTGTGGTTGCTGTGATAACTTGAGCTTCGCAGAGGACAAATGATCCTTGGGGTGGAAAATGGACCCGGCAGGGGAGAGCATACAGTGGGAAATCGTGGTTTTCCTCTGCTTTCTCTCCCCTAACCTGCCCTCTCATCATTTCCCTTGTCCATTTGTGCTTGTCTCTGCATGATATTCCAGAGTTGCACCGTGTGCTTTGCTGCAGTGAGGGAGTAGCATGCTCTTCCCCCACTGCTGTAGTACTTGGGGCTGGGTTATTATCTTTGCATCCAGAGGACCAGTGTCTCGGAGCCTGCCCGGCACTTCTGCCAGGCAGCTGAAATTGGCTCTGTGTGCAGAGGTGGGATGTGATGGGAGATGCAGGAAGAGCAGTTTCCTTAATGTGTGCAAATACAGCTTGCTATCTTCCTAGGAAGAGCTGCCAATATTTACCCACTGTCATTTTTACTGAATTTGGGGAGGAGAAATAAGATCGGAACAAATTTACAGCACATGATGATGTTTGCTGGTACGTTACTGCATCTTCGCCCCTGACCACGTGGCCTGTTTGCACATCCTCACCTCTGATTGCCTGGGGATACTTATTATTCAGCCCTAAATCTCTTATGAGCAGTGTCTGGAGAAGAGGCTGGGCAGGAAAGGGCTCTCTTCGGCTTGGTGGTGTGAGCACCTTGGTGATAGGAAGGAGCTCCTCTGCCCTGTGATTGAGTGCATGGTGTGGGGTAGGAGGAGGGTTTTCCTTTCTGGGCTGGGGAAGAGCAGTGATAATCCAGGCTTTCAGAGCAGGCACTGTGAAACCATCACTGTGGTTTCACCCCCATCAGAAGGGCAGGACCACACATGGGGCAGTGTGATGTAACTCCTGGGTGGGGAAGCCTGCAGTGGGCATGGCTGCCTGTGCCGTGGGCTAACACAGCTCCTCTGCCATCCCCTCCCCGGCAGGGCTGCGAGGAGCCATGGCCTTTGCCTTGGCCATCCGTGACACTGCCACCTACGCCCGGCAGATGATGTTCAGCACAACGCTCCTCATCGTCTTCTTTACGGTGTGGGTTTTCGGCGGGGGCACCACGGCCATGCTGTCCTGCCTGAATATCCGGTGAGTGCAGGGTGTGTGGGGCTCTCCCGGCGCAGCACATCCTCTCCCTTGTCCCATTCTGACCTCAAGGTGCTTGGCTCTAAGAGACAAGAGGAAATCCCCTGAACTGCAGTGCTTACTCACCTGGCATTGCTTGTCCTAACCCTGTGCTTGTTTTCTCCTCCACAGAGTCGGTGTGGACGCGGATCAGGAGAATGTGGTGAGTGTGGCACTGCCAGGCAGCCTCCGGAGAGGAACTTGTACTGTGCAGTGGTTATGATGCCGCTCTGTGCTCTGCTCCCTTTCAGCTGTAGGAGGGTTTTCAGCTCCTCTGGTGAAACAACCTGCAGTCTGTTGGGGGTGGTGGCTTTTCTGTGCCCTCTGGGGTAATAATGAGCTGCTTTTACTCAGATTGAAAGCAGAGCACAGAAGCAGCACCGGGCTGTTCAGTCAGGCTACATTGCTGCAGCTGGAGATTCAGTTTCTCCCTTGCTGGGTCTGAAATAAATATCAAAGTGCGCGTGATGTGGAGGGTCTCTGCCCCATCCCAGCATCCAGGCAGTACAGAAACACCATTTACTGGCCCATTTTATGTAGTATCTTCCATCCTGCTTTTATCCACAGGTACCCTTGACCTCTCTTTCCCCACCCCTGGTTTCCTGTGGGTGGTTATGTGCAGTCCAGGAGCCACTGACTGCGATGAGATAAATACCAGAGCCCTGTGGCAGTGGGAGTTTTCCTGCCTGGTAGCCTCAAGCTGCCTCACTCGTGCATCTGCAGCCCAGCCGTGGGCTGGCTGTGGCTCTAATTGATTTCAGTGTGGGTTCTGCACCTTGCAGGTTTGTTGTATTCAGAGCCTTTTGTTGGGCTGCTTACCTCCTGGAGGGAAAGCATCAAATGCTAAAGGCAGCCCAGAGCCATAAATCTGAAAGCCAGATTTCTGTGAAAGACGTTATTGTATCTGTAGTCCCCTCCAAAAGGTTTTGTATTTTGTAGCTGTGTAACATGCGATTATTTGCATACAGAAATCTCAGGTGACATTTGATGGAGGTTGGACCTGTTGGTGACTATTAAATGTGATATTTGGATGCAGCTGCTGGCTTCGAGGCACTTGGGGCTAGAAACCATAAGGCTCTAGCAGAAAAATGGTCACTGTGCTTTGATACCTCCTCCCCAAGACTGTTGTACACTGCTAAATGCTGAGCACGGTGCTGGAAGCACCTTCAGCTTGGCGTGGTGTGAACATCCTTATGCTTGCTGCACCCCAGAGGTTTCTTTTGAAGGGGCAGTGGGAAGGTGTATGACATCTTACATCCCCATGGGGATAACCAGGTGCCCCATGGGGGCTGCTGGCCCTGATGAAGGCCTTGGTGTGATGTCCAGGCTGACCAGGCAGGTGGTGGAGTCTCCTGTTCTGGAGATATTCAAGACTCGTCTGGACGCCTATCTATGTAATATGAGATAGGGAGCTGCTTTGGCAGGGGGGTTGGACCCGATGATCTCTTGAGGTCCCTTCCAACCCCTACGATTCTGTGATTCTGTCCTGTGGCTGGTTAATGTTTTGCTTTCCCCACAGGGTGTCCCGGAGAGCGAGAGGAGGAGTACGAAGGCAGAAAGTGCTTGGCTCTTCCGTATGTGGTACAACTTTGATCACAAGTATCCTTGAATGTTAGTTGGCACATGCCGTGCATGCCCAGTCCCACCTGCCTGAGCTGCTCTGTTGACCCTGAACATGAACTTGCTCCCTGCTTAGCAGAGGAGCCAGTGTTTCCTTTCCCATCGCACTCCTGGCTTTGGATTTGCACCTCTCTGTGTCTGTAAGAAACGACCATTTCCACCTGCCATCGGTGGGAACGCAGCAATAGCTCAGTTCAAAGCTGGGCTCTTCGAGGCTGGAAGCCCGGGGGGATCCTTGATCCCTGGGGCAAGGGGGTCTTCTCATTTGTAGCCCTCTTGCTAGGTCTGTGCCCCTTCTCCCTGGCAGATGCTCTGTCAGCAAGTAGTGGAGGAGCTGCTTGCCAGGAGAGGCACAAGATGATGGGATAGGCGATGCTGCTAAGCCTTTTCTTAGCAGGACTTCCAAGGACTTGTGTGTGTTTCCTTCCTGTGATTTCCTTGAGATACTGAGTGTCTTTGCATCTCACCCCTTGCCCTACCGACATGGCCCTATTCCCTTTTCTTCCTTAACCCTCTCTGTAGCTATCTAAAGCCTCTGCTGACGCACAGTGGGCCTCCTCTGACGACCACACTCCCGGGGTGCTGTGGGCCTATCGCCCGGTGCCTGACGAGTCCACAGGCGTATGAAGTGAGTCCCTCGGTGTCCTTTCTGCTGTGGTGTCAGTGGCATCTGATGTCTTTAGGTTCCTATGTAGCTTTTGGATGCTGCTCTGCAGCATTCAGCTGGCAGCCTGGGGGGAGTCAGATACTGGGGCTGGTGGATGAGCTAATTCCCACGAGTATTTTGCTTTTCCAGCTGACTGGTCATGAAGGGACTTGTGGTGTATTTGTGTTGGTTCCTCAGTGACTGGCTCAATGAAGCCGTCACGGGGAAGCTGTCATGGGTGTCCTTCCCTAGGCCCAGCTGGGAGGACAGACAGTTTCTCTGCATCTCCTGCTTTCTTCCACCCATGTAGCTGAGCTGTTCTGCTGCATCGCTCACAACCAAAAACGTTGCCAGCACCTGAACCAGGGGTGATTTTCTCCTGAAATGGTAAAGAGCCTTTGTTTGAGGAGCCCAGAGGGGCAGGGTATGGCAGGCAGCTCTGGAGACCTGCATCCTCTCCTCCCACCATGGGTGCAGAGCCTGTGTGCACCTGTGCTTTTCGAGGAGCTGGGTTTCTGGTCAGGTTTGGCATCCCATGGCTGTGTGGGTTGTTGGTGCCAGCACAGCTCTCTGGCAGGGTTGTATTGCTCGGGGCAGTGCCGTGCTTGGGAGCCCCGTGCCCAGGAGCCCCGTGCAGCGGCAGCTCCCCGTGGCAGGAGGTTTCCTCCCCTGCTCACAAAGTCAAGTTCCCGACACAGAACAGAGACGGCTCTGATGAGTCAGCCATGCGATTCTTGTGGTCGTGGGTGTTTCAGCCCTGTCAAAAAGCCACTCAAAACTGCATTCCCCATGTATCTGGCTATGGCAGCAGCAAGAAGAGCTGAGAGTGCCCTTTTAAGCAGTCTGCAGAGAAGTTAGTGTGTGGTGCACATCTCCTGGGCTCAGATGTGTGTGTGGCACATCTGGTTATGGTCACAGTGCAGGCGAGTCTGGTACTCAGTGCCTCTGTCTGCTCTTTGCCACCGTATGATCTCAAACAGCTATTCCAGAAGAGTTAAACAGCACTTTTCCTCCTGTTTGTTGCCCAGAATCAAGAGCAACTAAAGGACGATGACTCTGACCTCATCTTGAATGACGGGGACATCAGTCTGACCTATGGTGACTCCACTGTCAACACCGACTCCGTTGCATCCAGCAGCACGTCGCGGCGGTTCGTGGGAAACAGCTCTGAGGATGCGCTGGATCGGGAGCTCGCTTTTGGGGACCATGAACTCGTAATCCGGGGAACGCGCCTGGTCCTTCCCATGGACGATTCGGAGCCACCGTCAAACGTCCTGGATAATGCAAGACATGGTCCAGCATAAGGTTGCTCGGTTTAATTGACAGTAGTATTTGCATATATGATCAAGAAATATGTACTACCTAAAGTCTAATGCATGTCTCAAAATGTCTAAGCTGTATAAATATTATTTATATGGTGTCAGAAGAATATAAATATTCTCTGCCAAGCACTTGTAAAGAACAAGCTGCAAATTTAAGTTAAAAACTGTGTTGACTGCACTGTGTAGGGTGGAACTGTTTTAGCGTAAGAGTCTTTTGCACACAGTGAGCTTCTTTAAATGTGCGATTTGGCGAAGGGTTTAGTTCCCATCGGGGTAAGTAAAGGAGCTGACTCCCTGCTCAGCCTTTGAGCCTGGGAGAAGAGGGAAGGGAGGTGCTGTTGAGCCGTGGGAAATCGCTTTCTATTCAGATGAGGGTTGTGATTTGGTTTTTTGGTTTGTTTTCTTTTTGGTCTCTGATCATTTGGATAAGTCACGTTTGAAATATCAGTGAAAAATCTGCCCACACTCCCTCTCGCTGGGCATAAACTTGTCTGCTTTCCAGGAACCTGAGTTGGGACCTGGAGACCTTCTGCCTTTTTGTGACCCCCTGCCCGGGCAGGCTAACGGCTGGTGCCAGCCAAAGCTGGTAGCGAGGTCTGCGGGTGCACAGCTGCTTGACTGGGAGCAGCAGGGAGGGACGGTTTGTGTCTGTAGTTGTGTTTAGGAGGCAGTGATCCCAGAGATGCTACACCAGGTGTGCGCAGATTTTAGGGCTGAGCCCATCTTTTGGTTGGGGCTTGAGCAGCTTTCTAGAACCAGCCCATCAGATCCTCAGTTGGCAACTAAATCTCACGCCTGGGAAAGCGATCGTGTCCCTGGGTGAGCGAATCTGTTCTCCTGCGGTCACCGGCGTGGCTAAAACAGTGCAGAGCTGCTGCAGCTGCACAAGGGGCCGTGGAGCCCAGCTAACCTCCAACACAAGCTTTATGGCTACAGATTGACATGGTACCTCCAGACCTCTCCAGAGGTGCTGAGCATCTGGGTGGTAACGAAGGGGAGTTGTCCATCCGTCCGTCCTCCTGTATAGTCAAAAATCATTGCACTTTGTTTAATAACCCCTCAGCATGCTCTGTGTCTGTAACCCCCACCCCAACCTCTCTCCTGTCTTGTAACCATTCAATGAGAAACGTTTGTTCGTTGATTTTTGGGGTTTGTTTTTGGTAATCTTTATTTTCCAAGGAGGAGCACAGAACAATTTGCGATTTCACACCAGTGTTAAAGGATTTACTCTGTAGTTATGGGAAAGGCTGAAGGTGCAGTGATGTTGTTAACCCTGACATCCTCCTTTCTCCCCTGAAAAAGGGGGAAATCACCAAAATTTACTGTGTGTAATTTTATTGTGTATTTTAGGCTGCAGTTTTGCTAGACAAACCTTTCAGGGTTACTGGTGCACTACAGGCCTGTTCTGGAGTTAACTCTCTCCAGGGGACTTAAACAGAGGTGTTTAAAAGAGAAAAAAGAGTTACAAAATAGAGCCAGGTGAGTCCCAGCACTCACAGCTCCCATTAGCTTTCCTTGGAACAAACTCCGCCGCTTGGGATCCGACCCAGAGACCTCAGAGTAGTGTCCCCACAGCTGTTTCCCCCAGCTGGAGGAGATAGGGAATCCCAAAACTTCAAGCATCTATGTATAATTCAGACAATAAATTTACACTTTTAAAATTTTTATTTTATTTTCTCAGGTCTAAGTAACATTGCCTTAAATTTACGGATGTAAACCCAATTATTTTGGCAGTTTATCCCCCAGAAAAGGCTTTTCTGTTTTCCTTCTGAACAAAATGTCTAAGTGTTGCCATAGGATCCCTCTAGAAGGGGGGGTTAACGCTCTGTTTATATTTAGATAGGGCATCTTTCTTGCACCAGTCAATGGCAGTCTCGCTGTTAATGTAGCTGTTGGATTAGCGCTAGCCTCTTTGTTTCCTGCTATGCAGGAATTCCATACAGTGTGTGTTTTATATGATGTCTGTAATTTAACTTCATGTGTTTAAAGAAAAAAAAAACAAAAAAAAAAGGTTTAAAAAAACCCCAACCCAACACAGTAGGTACCTGTTGACTTTAGGTTTACTGCATCATTTCTACGTCCTGTTTTTCGTTTGTTTTGCCTTTCTGAAGAGGTATGAGAAATATCTTCCTCTTGTTTTTTCCTGTATAACCTGACTATGAATTCAATTTACGAAGCTGACGTTGGTGCAGAATGGTTCTGCTCTCCCTGAAAGCTTGTGGTCCTGGCACAGACCCGTGCAGCGTAAGGGCAATGTGAGGAGGCCACAGCACAATGTTTTACCGTAGCCTTGGTAGTATTCCTCTCTTTCTCTGACCCTTCGACTTCAATAATTTATCCACTCACTTTAAGCTTGCCAACACATGACCATAAGCCTCAGCTTTTGACACCAGTGACAGTTCAGTCAGGACATTAAAGAAAAAATAATAATAATAAATTAACAAATGATGATGTTATGGGTGAACTGTTATGATCCACGTGTAACATACCCAGGACTGTTTTGAATAGTCTCATGAATGAGTGAATCTAAGCTGAAATTCAAGAGTGATTTAATAGATTACTCAGATTCATCCTCAGTTGGTGATTTTCTTTGTCCTGCTGCAGTAGAGAACGCATGAGTGCCTGGCTTTCAGATGCAGAGCCCTGATGGCTTGTGTGCTGCAGATGAAGTTAAGGGTACTTGGGGAAAATTGAGCCCCAAGACCTCCTGCCAAATAGATAAGACAGCCCCATGGAGGCAGTCTGCAGCTCCTGCAAAGGTAGAGAGAAGGTGCCCTTCTTCTGTAAGTTGAATTTTCATGGTTTTGCACATGAAAAAACATTGCAGGTAAAGTTATGATTTGTACTAGTACTGTCGATTTGTGTGGTAATGGCATTAACTCCGTAGCTGTGGTGTTTGTGCAGCTGATCTGTGATAGCTGATGATCACTATTGGACCTTCTGTTTACACTGACTAAATCCTTTACTGTTGCGTTGTACTGTGAAAGAAGGATTCTGGGCCTAGAAAAGATTTTTTTTTTCTTTTTTTCCTTGTTTGTTTTCTTTTTCTTCCCCCTGGAGTTGTGTGTACTGTTTCATTAATTCACACGGAAATAAATCTGTAGCAAAGTGACAACGTGCCAGTTCTCAGACCAGTTTGTTCCCGGCCTACGACCAAGGGGCAAGGCAGCAGCCACGGATGCAGATGCTGGATGCTGTGGGCTGGGGGAGCCATCCACCTTTGTAGGAGCAGGTGCTGGGGAGTGGAGGGATGCTGATGTCTGCTAAAAGCTGCTGCAGCTCCCAGGCTTCTCCACGAGCAGCAAAACCAAGCTGGGGTAGCCCTGGGGTAGTGGGCTCTGGGGAGGTGGGTAGACCCGCATGAGAGGCATTGAGAGGCATCACCACAGGCTGTTTGCAAAACTGAGGCTCCTGAGCATTTCTGGGCTTCTACATCCCCTGGTTTTGTTCAATTTGCAGTTGGGCTCATGGCAGGGGATCCTGCCTTCCACCTTCTATTTTTGTTGTTTGGGTTTTTGGTGCTGCGTACTGTCAGAGCAGCCAAAGAGGTTTGTTGTTCAAATGCTTTACAGCCCTTTAACATAGAGGGCACCTCAGAAACTTCGGGAATCTTTTGAATGGTGTAAAAATACATCGTTTGCAACTCTGCATCGCTGCAGGAGGATGGCCCCTGAAACCTAGCTAAACACACTTGTCTTCCATCCCTAGCAGCGTGCAGCTGCAGGGACATCTGTTCGGCTTTCCAAAGGGACTGTGGTGCTTGTGTGGGATGGTGAGTCCTGAGCTCTTAAGCTGGGCTTTGCCAAAACCTTGACTGCAGCTCACAAAGCTACTGTGAGCCTGCAAGTGAGAAGGGCTTGTCCAGCATCACGCCGGTCCTGGGTGGCCTGTGCTACTGGAAGTCCCGTGAGCGGGATGGGAGATGATGATGTTTATTTTCTTACCATGATACGATGCTAATTCCACTGTGGGTTCCCACACCTCCAGATCCCAACAAGCAGAAGAAACACCACTAACCCTGGTGTATGCACACCACCCAGCCCAGGCATGGGTTTGTGTTTGGGTGAGTAGCTAAAACAGACAAGGCCATAGTTTAGAAGAGGTACAAATGCCTTTTGGTAGCTCTTTCCCCTCACAGAAGAGCACAAAGAAGCGCAGCACCCCCGTCACAACTGAACACTTTTGACAAAACCAGGTCTGATTTGGGCCCTTGGGCTTGTCCTTGGTGAGCACTATCTCCAGTGCCCAAACCGCAGCCAGGACCAGCCGGTGTGCACCCCTGGCACTCCCCTACCACAGGTGGCTGTAGGCAGGTGTCCTCTAGGCCTGGTTGGCTCTGCCATGAACTGGCACATCACTGCAGCCATGCAAAAAGGGCCTGGGTAGGTGCTGTTCAGGAGGAAAGGGGGGAGGCAGATCCCTGCGTAGTGCGGGGAGGGAGACTTGCACCCCCCATTGATGCGTACAGCCGCCACGTGCTGCATAGTCCCTGTTTTACTGGTTCAGCTCGATTTGAGCTGATGAAGGACAGTTTCCAGTCAAGCTACTGTGCCGCCTGGCCACCTTCACCTGGGCAGCAGTAAAGTGCTGGGAAATGGGTCAACGTTGTGTATCTACAGCCTCGAAAAAACCGCAGGGCTCTTTTTAGAGCAGTCCTGTACTCTCATGCCCAAGGCACAGACAGTCCTGCCTGCCTGCCTCTCCAGCTCATGCTGGGGAAGCATCCGTGTGAGGTAAAATTAAAAATAGACCCAAGCTTTTCATTCTTTTTCCTTACCTCAGCGTGGCCTGCAAGAAGCTCTCGTCCTTGCTGGGTCCTCTAGATGGCAACATCGGAAAGGACAGTGATTGTCCATCACTGCCGTGTGCCATCAGGCCTGGGCAGTGCAGAGGCTACCAGCCCACCCTGGCTCTGGAGACCTTCCTCCATGTCTTATGCACCATCCAACTTGAGTCTTTATCTGCAGAAAGGGAAAGAGACCCTGTTGCAACACCCCGATGGCTCTTACACTCTGAGCCCTTTTGCTGAAGCCACCACCTTCTCCAAGGAGGTGCTTGGCTTAGCGATGGCCTTGTCACTGTCTTTGCACTGAAGAAAGGGAGGAATTTGCTAACAGAGCCTGGATCTGGCTGTCTCAGCAGGATACCTGTGGGTAGGTATGATACCCAGCAGTCTGGAGATGACTGAAGTGACCTTGTGGTTGGAGACTTGCACCTTGCTTTCCTCTTCAAGACCAGCTGCTTGTTGACTTTTTTTTCCCCTGTTACGTTTTTAGAGTGAAGAGTTTAATGCTAATGGTCACAGGCTGGTTGCAGGATCGGTTTTAGCCCCTCGGAGATGAGATGCAGCCCCCACTGGTGCTGCTTGGCGAGTCTCAGAGCTGATTTAAACCCCACACACAACATTGAGCCTGCAAGGGCTTCCTCCACAGTGCTTCTCCCTCCATGCTCCCCAGCTTCACAGGTATGACTCACTTGGGCTTTAAACACTTCATAGCACCAGACCTTGCTGTCATCTGCAGCAAATTTGTGGTCATGATGGCTGTTTGCACTGTTATAATGGGACTTTTCTCTCTGCTTGGCTCCTGCTTATCACAGCCCCAAAGCAGATGCGGAGAGTGTTCTGGAGGAAACAGCTTGTCAAGGTAAGAGAGGAGGTGTGGGAAGTGCCTCTCAGATGCTAGTGGGCCCAAGTATATTCTTACAACACTAAATTGCAAAAAAATATCTTTTAACCACGTGTGCCTGTGATTGGAGAATGATTGGAAGATGAGGGAAGAGGAGGGGAAGTGAAGAAATGGTGTCCTTGCTGACAATCCTAACAAAATATGCCAAGCCGATGAGAGAACCCAGAGGTTGTGGGTGTATTTGTGTACTCTCTGTGTCTAGTGCAAGCGTAGCAACACGGCCCCGTGCAAACACCGCATGCGCCCACTGCTTTCCATCTCCTCTGCTGAGCTGGGGGTGATCTGGGTGTCACTTAATTATACAGGCATTTACAACTCTCCTGGTGTCTTCAACCATGTCAACACCAGGAGCGGCTTTGCACCTTGCTGGCAGGAGTGGCACTGGGGACAGCCTGGCTGCCAGTGCCCTGATCTCTGCAGCGTTGTTATTTGGCTGAAGGGACAGCAGCACAGCAGTGCGGTGGGCCTGATGTACCTGAGGGCTCCCAGCCCTGTAACAGGTCTGATAACAAGCAAGGCAAACCCTTGGTGGATTGGCTGCTGCAGAGGTGAGGTGTCAGGGACGAGGCTGTGACGGGAGGGCCCAAGGCTGGCAAAAGCAGAAACCAAGCCTGTCTCTGCTTGATGTTGCGAGTTGGTACCAGAGGCACGCAAAGGTCTGCTCTCAAATGCAGTTTGGGAACCGGGGGCTCTGGTGCCTGTTACTTTGGGACATGCAGCCTTTGCACTGGCCATCTTGGTGCTTTTCCTTACTGCCATCCTTACAGTCCATGCTGGGCACTCGGAGCTGGGTCAGAGGCTACAAGATCCCTTCACGACTGCAGGAGAATCTGTAAGGTTCAGGACTCCGGGGCAGCAGAGCCTTGACTTTGTTGTACAATATTTAGACATGCATATATACAAAAGGATTTGGTCTTTATTAATTGGCCTTTCATAGGAAATTCCACCAGCTGTCCTCCTCCAAGGGGTGCCAGCGCTGCTCCAGCCCTGAGGAGCCCTTATATGGTTGCAATCTCCTAACCCTGCGTGTTTCACAGAATAGTGTGGTCATAGCTACTTGTAAGGATATGTGTGAATGTCGCCCCCTTTCCTGTGTGCATAAGCTCCCAGGAATGTGGACCAAGACAAAAATGTGTATAAATTAAAGCTGTCAGCTCTGTGCAGCATGTCAGCTCTTCTACATGCAGCAGCAAGGTCAGTTAGTCGAGCCTGCCCACACGGGCGCTGCGCTGAGCTGGGAAGGCACCGCGGTGCAAAGGATGCTTTGTGAATAGGAAAATACCAACCCACTGAGCATCAAGGCGTTTCACAGCGTACATGTGCCTAGGCTGAGGCAGCAGCAGAAATATTTTCCCTTGCCCTTCCTCATCCAAGCACTGCTAAACTACAGCCAAGAGCTGCAGGTACCCGCAGCTACCCTTGAGCCCTTTCTGTTTGTAAGGGACTTCTATATCCCAAATTCTGCCTGATCCTTCTGCCAGGATCTCCTCCACTTCCTCCTCCTTCTCCCTGCTTCTGTCACCTGGTGTCCACAGCCCAAGGCAAGCTCTTGCTCTGTTCATCCTCTGAACACAGCAAACGGAGCTACTGTCCCTTTCAGTGCTGGTAGCAGTAAATGTCCTGCAAACCACTGATCTCCCTCTCTTCCCGATGCCAGCTGCAGCCTCTTTGCCTCACTTAGGATGGGCTAATCACAGAAAATCAGAGGAGGACCATGGTAGGTATGTTCTGTACCTGCATCCCATCTACAGCATCCCCCTTGTCCCTCCCGCAGCACTGCCCTGTACCAAAACACCTCTTTTCTGCTCAGCAGCTCCAGGGGCATAACCCTTAAGACAGCTGAGGGCAGTATGTCTCTCACATCCCTCCAGCATCCTTATCCTCTGCAGCACCTTGAAGTACCTGCTCTGTACCCTTTGAAGATGGAAGGCTAAATCTGCTCTTCTGTGGTATGGTTCCCTCCTACAACTCTGAGAGGTGCAAGAGGAAGTGGAACAACAGATGCAGCTTTGCTTGCTTTTCCCTTTTCCCAGGTAGTTAATATTAATCACTGGTGTTTTCAGATCCGTTGTGTGAGTTCTCCCAGCCTCTGAAGCTTTTGAGATCTGTAATAAGAGAGAATTGGAAATGTGTCTGGATCTCAGTGACAGAATGGGCAGATTTTGTACAAACTTCTTTCTTCCACCAGATACTCTGCCATATTTTTTAGCTTTGGGATAGACACGAATATCCTAAAGCTTTTTAGTTAAATTATGTCTGACTGAGCTGCCTGAGATCACCATTTTTGTTGATGGCCATTTTTCAAGGTGCAAGATCAAGGATTCCTCTGATGAGACAGGTTGAGTGATACAACACTGCAAAGGCACGAGGTGTGTCCGGGTTATGTTCTCCTCCCTGGGACTTCAAAGTTGCATCTGCTTCTCTCATGAAAATGCCCAAATCGTTACAAAAGGCAAATGAATTTCCCTCATGACTTCATTTCTGCTCTGTATGGGCTGGTTCACCAGCTGGAGCTTTGTTGCTGAGATATTTGCTGTTGATAACATGCCTTAGCTCTGGGTCACTTGCCTTAAAGGGGCTGAATGCTATTGTCCTGCTAGAGAGAAGCCAGTGCCATTTGGCACAGTTACATGCCTAAGCCCAGCTCCCTTCGGTGACTTGTTGCTTCAGCTGGAATCTGTGCTCCAGCGACAGAGCTGATAATAGACTGAAGGCACTTGTGACAAGGGTATAGGGCTTGGGTAAAATAAAAATCTCTGGAAAAAATGGATCATCCTGGCTTTAGAGATATTTCATTTGAGATTCCAACATCCAACATCGGGCCTCAGCAATGCTCACAAAGCTGAATTTCATTGCCCTAAGGAGGACAGCCCTGCTGAGATCAGGCAGACCTGCCCAGGCAGCACTGGAGCAGTTGTGTTTGCAGCAGTGCAGAGCTGGCTGGGCTGCAAGGCTCCACTCATCTGGGGGGTGGTGGGCAAATCTGATGCTGCAGATACGCCCAAATCAGAGCAGGATGCATTGGAACCTCAGGCTGGGAAGAGGAGCATCAGTTGGCCTCACTGGGAGTGGATCTGACCCAGGACATGGAGACAGTGGGGATTATGGTCCGGCTGAAAGTCTTGGACCACAACAAGCAGGACAGTTAATACCTGAACTTCTGTGGCTGGCCGTGCTCCTGATGCAGCAGAATGAGTAAAGCCGAGGCACAGTGTGTAAATATTTATAGCCCAGTTACCAGGTTTCGTATTTGGCCGGTTGGTCTTGGCTCCCACCACTCGATGTTTGTGGCTCTGAGTTGCCAAGGACACTCGCGGCGTTGCTCGAGGGACAGGAACCTCTCTACGGGAGCCCAGGGCACTGCTGCAGCAACTCTGCAAGGCAGCAGGGCCAGCCTAGCAGCACCAGGGCACTGGACAACTTGTTTCAGCAGCAAGAGCTGGTTCCAGCTGCTGGGCCACATCACAGCAGTACCCACTGCACCCACCCAGCACCCGCATCCCAACCAGCAGCTCCAGGGAGGGGGAACACGAGGCACTGATGAGCCCCCCAAAGTCACTCTAGTGGCATTTTTCATTGCTGAGGTATGCATGAAAGAGGTGGGAAGTGAAAGCAGAGCACTCAGTGCCCTTTGGCTTTTGGGGGAAGACTCTGTCACCCCTTGCTGTACCGTGCTGCTCTCCTGAAAGAAGCTCATTCATCAAAAGCCAAACAGCCTCTACATAACTCCCACCTTCTTCCTCAGATCCAGAATCTTTTATGTCAAATATTTTTCCCTGCTGTTGGTTCAGTTTCTTCTTCTGTTCCCAACCCTCACTTGAGCTGCAGAGGGGGAAAAAAAAAAGAGAATCTGTTTTTACTGAAGGTATTTAGTTTGGTTTGGAAGTGGCAGGAAGACAGCTTCTCTATATCCATGCCTGTATCTGAGATCTTTCTCTTGGGTCTCTTTCAGCTTTGACTTCAAACCATCTTTAAATCACTACTTTTTTTCAGCAGAACCCGGCAAAGAAGTGAGCTCTCTCATTTTTGCAGGAGGGATGATTCCCAGAAAACTTGATCCAAACCAAGGGAAACACACCCATGCACCCTTTGTGCCAGCTGAACTAAAGCAGCTCAAAATCCCATCTGTACTGGAAAGAAAGCAGAAGTCCAGCACAGACAAATCTCCTTCGTAACCGGGTATCATCCCTACAATCTTTCGGTAGAAAAAGCTGCCTGACAGCAATTTACTGTGGCTCCTGCAGCACACCAAGCTCAGGAAATTGCATCCATAATTTCCTCAGTGCCAAACAGTTTGTAGTTTTCCCATGACTATTCCTTTTTTTGTTGTTGTTTGTGAAACAAAGCCTTTGAAAAGCACACACGGATTTACTTTTTGCCTAGCTATGAAGCTACCACGAAGTGCATGGTTTACAGGGATACTTGATTTGTTTGACATTGGGAAGAAAAGGAAAAAAATAATAATTTGGCATAGGGAATAAAAAGCCCCGACCTCATTTGTGGCTGAGCCTCTGGTAAATAGCTTTGTAATTTACACGGTGTTTCAGCAGAGGGAAAATCGATCTGACAGAACAAAGTAAAAATGCTCATTATAACGAGTGCTGGTGGACATGGGGAGCAAGAGAAGGTGGAAAGGTGTGACCTGGCTTCTCTGTGTTACCCTCAGCCTTAGTAAGTATGGTTCCCAGCACAGGAAAAAGGGAAAAGAAGAAAAAGACTTGACTCTGATCTAGCCAGAGGAATTTGGGTCTGGTGAGCTGGGCAGGAGTTCAGCTCCAGCCCCTGGGACAGATGACATTGGGGCTTCTTTCTCCACCTTGCCCTTGGTGTAGCACCACCTGAGTAGTTTAGGTTGGTACCTTGAAGCACACCAAATTCAAGCCTCTGCATAGCTTCGCCTGCCATTAACCACCTTACTGAGACTTTCACTGGCACTAACTGTGAGTCACACAAACCACCGTGTGAAGAGCCAGCGGAACGTTGATTCGGACTCCCCAGCTGGGAGCCTGCCTCTCATCCCTGTCCCATCCCATGTCTGGGCAGAGCGGCCTGGAAGTGGCTGTGGCAGCAGAGGAGGGTGGTGGGAGTTCCTTGCAGTGATGCCACATCTCCAGCTCTTGCATCTTGAACCTGAATCTTCTCTGTGGGGTGCTTTTATGCCTGACAGCTTGTCTTCCTTCTACCTGTCTGTTGCCACTGTGAAACTTGCATTTTAAGCAGAAGCCAAACCACTTTGATAACACACCTCCCTGGGAAACATGTAGGAAGTAAAAATCGCTATTACCTCCTTTTGTACACACAGGAACCTGAGGCACAGTGAGACAAGATGAACCCCTCCAGCATGGCAATGTAGACAGTGTGAAGGGAGACCAAACTAGCTAAGCAGGGGGCTGCAGGCACTTTCTGGAGTACGTCCATGGCATAGCCAGCAGCCCTGGAGCCAGGCAGGTAGCGCCTGAGGACAGACGTTATGTGACTCAGCCAAAATCAAGCAAGAAGTTTGTACTACAATGAGGAATTTAGTTTTGGTCCCTGCAGCTGTAGCTAATGCTCTAAGTCCCAGACCATGCTGTGTCTACTGCTTCTCATGTTTATTGCCATCATCTAACCCAGGTGTGTGTGTTTCTTCATGGTCCTCAGCTTTCAGATTGATTTGATTTTAGCCTCAGACTCAAGCAAAATGAAATTTGCCATGTTTCAAAACCCTCCTCTGCTATTAAAACATTTATTCTACTTATGTTAGCCTGCAGGTACCTTGAATTAATTTTTTTCTGAGACTAAAATCTAAAGGTAAAATTAATAAAGGGGCCTAATTTCAGCCTGATGCCTGGAAGCCATCCTTTCAAATCCGGAACATGAAAATCCTGGTGAGCCTGACACACAGAGAAAAAGACCACTGTTAGGGTAATTGTGTATAATAATATAAACATGGTTTAGGTGCCCATGACACATACCATCACAAATCCCTTTGAACCTTGTATTATATTACCATTGCTTTGCCTATTAGTATCCTTTGTTAAATCCCTCTGGATATGTATCCACCCAGTAACTGACTAATGGATAAAGACCAAGAACCAAACCTTGTTTCATATTTTATCTGTTTTGCTTATGCAAATACTCAAATATTTGATTAATTTCAGCAATTGTTTAACAGCTGGCCAAGGTGTTTGCTGGAAGGGCCTAAGTCTGGAAACACTTCAGCAAACTGTGACCCAGGAGTTGGTGAACTCAATGGAAACTTACTTGACTTCAGCAGACCTTGGCTGAAAAATGTTAGTCAAAAGTTGTTTGTTTGTGGAGTCTCCTTCTCTGGAGACATTCAAACCCTGCCTGGACGTGTTCCTGTGTGATTTAGTCTGGGTGATCCTGCTCTGGCATGGGGGGTTGGACTAAATGGTCTTTCGTGGTCCCTTCCAACTCCTAATGTTCTGTGATTCTGTGTTTGCCCAGACTACTTCCCGTGCTTCAGTTTGTGGGCTTTGCTCTGAATTAGAGTCTACACAAACCATGAGACCAGACGCCGGTGTGTGAGGATGGAGAGGCAGAGGTGTGTATGCTCACAGGGCTACCACGTCCCATGGGTGCACGCCCACGTGGAGTGATGCCCTTGGCCACAACCTGCCTGCTGCTCCCGCATCCCTGCCTGTGATCCCACAGGCAGTGAAATAACATCAGGATCCAGGGCATGAATGTGTATGGAAATGCTGAGGTTCGAATGACCGTGGAGCAGACAACCTCAAGGCCTACCCTTGGCAGAAAACCTGCCGTGTTTGAACAGCCCCCCACAGGCTGCAGAGACATGGCTGTGACTGCTGCCAACAGTCCTCGAAAACTTATATTGTTGCTGGAAAGATGGTTGGAAACCACCGTTTGAGTTCCTTGTAAAACTGCAGTCTTGCTGGGGCTGGCGAGCTGACAGATGGGTCCTTTTTTTGCGGGGCCCTGGTGCATCATCTTTTATAAATGGGAGTCACCTTTGTAACTTTCCATGCACAAGAGGAGCAACTTGTACCGGGAGAAGCATTTTGGCCTCTGCCAAAGGACACCAAGCAGGCTGACACGGCTGCTCCTCTTAATCTGACAGCTGAGCCATCCCTGCAGTTGCTTTTTAAAGGTGGGAACAATCTCTAGCTAGATCCTCTCTCCATGTGTCACTCAGGAAAACCTGAGCAGTGGCGGTGCCTTGAATAACGCGGTCACTCTGATCACTCACAAGCTTGTTTGACAGTCATCATTCAGCAGGTGATTCTCCAGCTTCTTAAAACTCTTTTGATCTGTTGATCCGGGGCTGATGGCAGTGCAGGGCTATGCTGGGGACATGTTTTGACACTAAATGGCTGAAAGCTGAGTAGTTTTAGGCACGTCACCCCATCCAACCACAACCTTTTTTTTGTGTCTTACTGTTTCACCCACTAAATTCAGAACTTCCTACTTCATCCTTTGCTGGTTTGCACAACCAATGATGAAGACAAATCCATCAATGCCCCCCTCAGCAGCAGTTTACCCCCCCCACACACACTCCCATGCATGTATATGACTCCCAACCATGCTGACAAGAAGAATTGCAGCAGATACAGAGAGTGGACTGATGTCTGATTATTTTTTGCAGAGATGCACCTGGTAGCCTGGCTACCTGACCTCTTCACCAAGGGTCACTGCACCCCTGAGGTACGTGGCTGACAGGTTGCAATGCTCTTGTCCACATCAACTTGGGAGAGCAGCACATTTTGTGTTTAAAGTCTGTGGAAAAAGGGCTTACATCACTGATGTTTTAACCACATGGCTATAAAACCCCCCACAGCCCCACCCTTGCTTACTCCTGGAGAGGGATGACTCTGAAATGTTGCAGCTTTTCCATTACTTCACCTGCCTGGAGACTTTTTTGCTAATGGCCTGCCAGGTAATTAACTGGCGGCAGGTGAGGCCCAGCTGCCTGCAAAGCAGGGGGTCAATTTGGCCATGAGTTATCCCAACAGCAACAAAATGGAGGGATGGTTTAGAGGGTTGGGAGTTGCTGTATTTCTCTCCATGTGTTTCTTGTTTTTCCCTGCCCCTCCTTGTCTCTTGGATCTCTGTAATCATCTCGCTGCAAGTCACTGCCTCTCCCTCTGCATCTGGGGCTAAAACAGACAGGAGGAGTCAGAGGAGAGCTTGAGGAGTGAGATGTCACCAGGCCCTTGATGGGATCAGAAGAACATAACTCTTCTCCTTTCAGCTTTTCATCCAGGAGCCCTGTGTGGGTCACAGGTGCTTTATGTGCTACTGGGGAACAACCAGCCCAAAACAGAGCATGGCTCTGGTTTTCACATGGAGCCATGGACAGTAACATAGATGGTGCAGAAGCAGTGTGGGAGCACCTGGTATGTGTGTCTGCCTCCACTGGCAAGGTTTCCCACTCTTGGAGGCTGGTAGGAGGAGGTGGTTGTGTCTATACAAAGTCTGTCAGGCATGTAATGGGACAGCAACCCTGGGGAGCCCATGCAGATGAGGAGGTGAAGGGGTTTGTGATGGTGCCTTATATCCAAAAGGGCTGCACCCCTTGGGCTGCAATGCTAGAAGGAAAAATGGCTGTTTTGGATGAAACAGCAATGCTGCTTGTGAGGAGGGAGGTCTATTTGAATTGGGTTAATGACAGGGAGTGGTAATAGCCTTCATCTGGAGCTGAGAGGGGCAGGAAGGGTTGAGGTACCAGTAACTGCAGGCTGGGAGAAGAGGGCAGGAGGGCTCTGAAGGGCTTGTGTGGGGAGGTAATCCCTGTTGGCATGGTGGGCTGCTGTGGCTCTGTGTGGCTGTGGCGTCCCACAGAGGACAAGTGAGTGGGGCAGCACTGTCCACTCACGTGGGGTGGTTGATATAGCTGTTGGCCCTGGCCTGGGCATGCCACATCTGGGGTACATCACCCCTAGTCCTAGGCTGGGCATGTGAACATCATTCTGTATGGATTCACCCCAAAATCCATGTGGTTTCTTTCCACAGAGCATCAACTTGCAAAAATCAGCCGCGTTGTGTGGATGAGGATCAGACCTTAAATCTCCCCTCTGTGGCTGTGGAGCGATTTTATGAAAACACTACGGAGATCCAAAGGCTGATGCAAAACCCATCGCCCTTCACCGATGCGGACAAGCCCACGCTCTGAGGTAGGCCCTTTGCTTCAGGGCAGCATCCTGCTCCATGGGGATTCTTGCAGAGTGCTTAGCACGGCTCTATGAGCTCCACCATTTCCAAATAAAGTTTCCTAGCAGTTAGATTTGAGTGAGTAATTCAACTGACTCGTTTTTAAGTGCTTCTGCTCATAGTTCATTTTGTTTGGATAACTAGTCAAGGATATGTTGGAGCACTGGAGGGTGTTTTCTCTTATTATTATTTATTGCATTTGCAAAAAATCAATGTGCATGGTAACTGCTTATATTCCTTAGCAAGCAATGGTGATAGCATGGGGCTGACTCAGAGTTGTCTCGATCCTTTGAAATGAGTTGTCATTCTTGCAGTTTATTCTTGCTCAATCCAATGCTTTGGCAGAGGTTTTTATAGTGCTATATTGTATCTGTAACACAGCCATGCCCAAGTGCTTTTTTTCCCTTGACTCTAGTTGTGTGCTGTCCTCGCTCTCTAAATCATCTTCTGTTCTTTTCCAAACAGAATAAAGCTGCTGTTGTGATATGTGTGAGTTTAAGAGTGCTTAAATTCTTCTCTGTCAGGTATACTGGTCATTTTAAGCCTGTAGATTTAAGGTCTGATCCTGCAAACCCTCACTTGCTGTCAGAAGCAGCAATGTGGAAGGTGGAGTAGTTGCTCTTTGCCATGTGCCTTTGCAGACCTTTATTCTGCTGCTTTTTTCCTGTGCCTGTGGGGCTGGCTGGGGAAGCCAAAGGGGATCTGGAGGATGCAGTGAGTGTAGGATCGGACCTCGAGCTGGAATCCAGTGAGAGCAATGAGTTACCCAAATAGCAACTTGCCCTGCTGTAGTCAGGGAGAGGCATGTTGAGTAGAGCGATTTGTTATTTAGCTGCTACTGTGTTAGACAGACAGACAGGCAGACGTACTGCCTTAGAGTTGGCTTTGATGAAATCAGCATCTGGGTTCTGGCAGGGAAATCTGTAGTTTGTGTTGTATGTGGAAGGCATCTAATACTTTAAATGAGGGGCAGGGGATCCTGATAGCAGCCTCATGATGTGCCCTGCAGATATGGGATGCTTGTTAAGCTGCTGCTGGGCTGCAGGCACCTGTTGTCAGGCTTGTTTGCTTACCAGCATGCTTGTGCTTCTCCAGGACGCAGAAAGGGGCCGTGATCTTCCAAGAGGCATCTGCAAAGGTGCTGGTTCAGACCCCAAATACTCTGTGGTGGTGGGGGCAAAAATCTGTCTCTGGAAAAAGGGAGCATTAACTAAGCTCCAGGTGCTCCTGGGGCAGGGCCCTTGCTACTCTTGTGTCCTCCTACTTCTGCTTATGGCCAGAAGCATGAAGGCTCCTTCCTTTAAAGGCAGAAACCCTCCTGGATGTGGCTGCAGAGTAACTTGCCCAGGTGATGTTTTCCTACAGCTGTGCAACACCTGGTTTGTCTTTATACCCCTACACTCTACAACTCTGGTTTCTCCTGGAGCTCAAATACATCTCCTTGTGCGTGTCCTGTTTGAATGTCCCATCCTTGAGGAGCTTTAGGCTCTGATTTCTCATGAGTCCCAGAGCTGTGCAGCTGCAATCACGTAAGTATCATTGTACCTTGGGGGTAGGGGGCTTTTGCTAATGTTCTTGATGGTGGTTGGTTACAGCCAGCTGCTAGAGAAAAGCTCTTGCTAACAGTAAAAAAAGTTTTATGCTCATTGGGAAAGCTGTTGGAAAAATGAGCTAGAAATGGGTATTTGGATTCCTTTGAAAATCAAAAGTAAACTTCAGTCCATAGTGATAAATAATGTTGGTGTTTCACATCTGTGTTTCATGCATGCCTGAAGTTGCTCTTGGCAAGAGGTGACAGTCTGAGCCTTCAACCTCAGGGCAACCCAATGTTCTTGTCCCTGCTTGGAACGTTGTTAAAAGGGATGATGCTGGGTTGGAAGAATCTGTGGAACTTACCTGTTGAACAGAGACACACAGAAATACAAATGCTTTTGTGAAGAAAGTGTGTTTGCTCTTAAACAAACTTTCTTTCAGTTTACTAAAGCAAACAGAAATTCCTTGGCCCAAGTTTAATGATCTGGTTTCCAGGGATACCAGTGGTGTATCCCATACCCACCAGGATGCCCAGCCTCTCCTGCCAACAGTCAGAAGCTCTGTGGCTCTCTTAGGCACCACAAAAGCCTATTTGTAGTGCAAGAGCTCCAACCCAAGCACCTCCTGTTAAACAAACATAGTTATTTGCTGGCCACACAGCTGATAGCAGGCATGTGGAAGAAAGTAGGACAAATTTAGAAGATATAAGAGCAGGGAGAAAAAAAAAAGGATAAGGGATGGAAAAAGGTGGGGAAAAAGATGTGAATGTTGTCAGATTAGTCTAGTGTGGTGCAGCACAAACAGGCAGGTTTGTTTAAAAATAGGAATGACTTGCTGCTACCTGATAGTGCTTTTCCTCATGTCTGCTTTGAAGAAAATACTCCTTTTGGCATCACTTTTGCTGTGCTCTGTTCAGCTGGGCTCCTTCCCTCCCTGCAGGCTGCTGACTTGAAATGCATCCTTCCTGTTTGCTTTCTGTCCTGAAAACTCTGTCTGTGAACCTGAAGGTGACAGGCATTGTAACAGAGCTGCCAGGAGCAGCTTGAGCTTTGGGAGAGGGTAGCTTGGCTGGACTGGGAGGCTGGTGACAAATCCTCCCACAAACAATGTTTTTGTGCCATGTTTTCCTTGCCAGAAACACTCTGAGAGCCTGACTCCAAGCACTTTGGGGGTTGCAGGGCTTTGCTCAGCCTGGTGAGTCCTGAGGGTCCCAGTAACAGCTTTGCTGCTGTGGGGAAGCAGGGGAACGGCTGTGCTGCTGGCAAAGTCCTGTTGCTGGTTGTGGGTTTTTCCCCACCGTGGATCGTGCTGAGGAGCAGGCTGTTTCCTCCCCCCTTCCAGCTGCTCCCCAGGCAGGAAGGGTGCTATTGGCTGGACTAATTTTTTTTTTTTTTGCAATGCACCTCCCTGCTATAAGTGGCCAGGCAGCCAAGCAGCCGCTGTCCCACCAGCTGGACACCCCAGCCCAGCAGCATTGCCTCCACAGGGCTGGAGGCACAGCCCTGGACTGCAGCTCTGCCCTGTGTACACAGCTGCACACAGAGTTCAGTCCATCCTTCCCTCCTCCAGGCAGCAGCCACCTCGCAGCAGCTCCTGAGCTCTCCAGCAGCCAGTAAGCACATGCCTCTGTCTCTCTCCCTCTCGAGCATCATCTCGCTGAGCAGGGAAAGGAGTGTTCCAGCATCCCATACCTTGCAGATCTTTGGATTTCAGGGCTTGTGCTGGGTCTTTTCTCTGCCTTGTGACTGCTCTGCTGGGGAAGGGGTTTTGAGAGCAGGGCTGGGGGAGACGGGAGGTCTGGGAGCGTGTAACGTGCTTTTCAAACACGCCTTTTAGCAAGCGATTTCTTTATGGACCACCAAGTTAACCTCACAAACTGCCTCTGTTTTATAGGGTGTTTTGGGGGTGGAATTTATCTAAATTACTGCTTCTGATTTCTCTTGCTTCCTCTTTTTATCTGATGCACGTATTCCCTCCTGGAAGGCGGTGGCTTTGAAAGTACAGGCAGCCACTGGGGTATAAATAGAGCTTTTTCTCTGCTTCCCAACCAAGTGGCTGTGTAGGGAGTGTTTGCAGTGGTACAGAGCTGTGTAAGAGCTGTCAGCAGTGTGTTTTCCTAGGCAGGAGATCAGATGCACCCATTTAAAGCTTTTAATGACAGCTGGGGTGGAAAAAGGCTGAAGCAGGGGCTGGTTTGTGGGCTCTCGGGTGATGTGATGCTCTCAAAGTGAGGACTGATACCCTCTGAATCGTGGGAGCAGGCTGGCAGTAACAGAACTGGAGAATATGGAAATGTAAGGTTTTACCTAATAATTATCCCATCTTCCTCCTCCTTGCTGTATTATGAGGCAGTTGCAGAGTTTCTGCTGAGCTGGGCTTGCAGCTGTCCCCACGTAAAGGCAAACACCTTTATCTTTATGCACATACCTCACCCCAGCATCTATCTGGATTTATGGAATCTCTTGCATGAGTTAAACTACTTTCCCTTGTGTTTGCAAGATGGGCACTTCTATTATTAACCTTTTCTTTAGGAACTAGGGGAAAGATAATGTGGGAGGGCTGGTCCAGTTTGTGTTGTGTGAGCAGGAGCTAGTCTGTGATTTAGAAATGGATGTGGCTGCTTTTTAAATCACTGAACTCTATCACATGTAAGGTGGGTAAATGATTAAAAAAGACTAGTTTGTAGGTGGATTGTTACCTTGTTTTGAGAGGAAGAGGTTCCTTTTTTAAAAAAACCCCTCCACCAACAAAAAACTTCAGAAAGGAAATTGATTAAATTCTTCAGCCATGATGTACAAAGCAAATAGCTGATCAAGCCACCAAATATGGCTTTAAAAATTTCAACTTTCTTTTTTAATGATTGAAGCACCCACGTACTTCACGTCAGTGACANTTCTTGAATGCAAACCAGTTTTTATTTTCTCCTTAAAGAGCTCAGTATATAAAAAATTCATTCTTGACTAATACCTGCTAGAAAAATTTGGGTTAGGTGTTTCAGAGCTATCACCACAAGTGTGAAAACCAGCCCTCCCAAGAGCTCAGTTCAAAAGAAAGTTAATTGCTTGGATTTTGGACTGTGGCTCTGAGGAACCAGTTTGGGGTTTTACAGCTGGTTTCTGTCTTGCACTGTTCTCAGGGAGTTTTGACTGGAGGGATCTGCAGGATCACGCTCTTGACATGTTTCTGACAGGAGAAGCTACTCCCTGCCATGAATGATGGTCTGCCTCCATGTATACTGGTATGATTCTCTGCCTGGATGTAAATAATGGCAGCAGCTCTGAAGGAGGCAATGTTCAGGGTACTCAAACACTTGAAGACAAATGTTCTCCAGCCCATCTTGGCTGGCCTTTATTTTGGAAGCAGCCTTTGCATCGAACTCTACCATGAATGGAAAATCCAGATGTATGGTATGAAGCAGCTGGTGGGAGCCCTGTCAAGTCCCCATTTGCATCCATGGACAGGGGGATGATGCCATAGTTTGTGCTTTAGTTCTGATATGGGATATAACAAAAGGTTTAAGTAACTGCCCTCCTTGCCCCCAAGAAGCAATTTACTTCCTTTTGTGTAATACCTACGTGAACAGGAGGTAGCTCTCTGTTACAGGGTACCCCAAGGCCCTTGCTGTGCTCTGTGCATGGAAAGTTGGGCTCCTTTGGTGCAATTTGGGTCCCACAGCTGTCATTGCCTTCCCATCTCCATCTTGGAAACCCATATTCACTGTTAGTACCTACAGCTCCTAGTACTAAACTTCCCCTTCTTACGGTGCTGCTCAGACCTGAAGTCCCAGTGACATTAACTGCAGCAAGGTGAGCCTCACCACCCAAGTTTGCTCTCCTAAATGAGAGCAGCTTCCCAGAGAGCAGTGGGCGAGTTCTGGCTGGCTGGTGCCAGGTTTCCTTCAGGCTCACCCTGAGGTGTGGGTGTCACCAGCTGGATGTGTGCAGGGCTGGGCCACGCAGCCGGTGCTCACATCTCACCCTCCTGAGACCATTGTCACCTGGAGCTCTGCACGTGAAGGCAGCAAAGCTCAGATTTCAGAGGTGTTTCTGTAACTTTAGCTACGTGGAATCATAGAATCATTGAATGGCATGGGTTGGAAGGGACCCCAAGGATCATAGAGCTCCAACCCCCCTGCCACAGGCAGGGCCACCAACCTCAGGCCTGGATCTACACAAGGTTGCCCAGGGCCCCATCCAACCTGGCCTTGAACACCATTGCTTTAAAAGGTAATGGCAATAATTGGCTGTGCAATAAACCTTCCCAGCCCTGACCTTTGACTTGATAATTAAAAATGCATTGTCAGTCAAAATGCTTCGGCTTGATTCATTGGGATGGCACTCTTTTTTTTCTTTTTCTTTTTTTAAAAATTTCTCTATTATGGAAGATGCAGACAGGGAGAGTAACAAAGCAGAAATGCCTGAGATCAGTCGTTTCATGCCTGATTTTTGGCAGAGGGAGTGTGGGAGGAAGAAAAAGACCTCATGTTTCATTTAGATACCCTGATTTGGAGAGGAGTTCTAAGCAGATGGCTCTTGAGACTCTAGGACTCTAAAGGATTACATACTATTTAGATAAACACATGCTTCCACTTCTGTGGCATGGTTTCAGAAGGACTCTGCTGTATATTCTTGCTTCAGGTCTTTCATCCCTGGGTCCAATAAAACCCCTCTTTGCAGCCACTTGGCTGGATGTAGGAGTAGAGGCGGTGAGGCTTCCCTGGGGTTCAGGACAGGTGTGTTTTGATTCCCTGATGTGCTCTGACTGAGGCTTTTTGACTGGGGCTGGCTCTGGGGACATCACCCAGCTTGCTTCAGTGGGAGTGAATTGGAACTGAGAGGCCAAGGCTGATCTGTGATGAGTGTTTCCCCCTGCTAACCCTCTGCTTGTATCCAGAGGAAGCCTCCAGGCTGAGGAAAAATGCTGTGGAAATTGGGCTCTTAAATGGTGCGTAAATTGGTGGAATAAAGTCCCTGAAAAAAGGATTGTGAGTTGTTTGGTGCTGGGAAGTAGTCCTGCGGTGTCACAAAGTTGGGCTAAAATGAGGTCTGTGTGCTGGGAGGGAGCCTGTGGGTGGGTGCTGCTGAGCCCAGCAGAACAGGGTGCAGAGGGGATGGGTGTCAGGAAAACGGAGCCCTCCCTCAGCTTCTTACCCTCAGCCCTGGAGCATGCAGGTGATATGCACACCACTCAGACCCATAGCCAAAAATCTCTGTCCTACTACAGATTGACTCATTTTGTTGCTCTTAAGTATTTCCCACAAAGGCTTTTGCTCTGTGCTGGGCTGGAATGTGGAAAGCCAGAGAAAAGCCTGCTCAGCAGGACAGTGTTCTCCCTCCCTGCGTGTCCCCACAGTGTGTGCTGGAGCAGGGTTTGGCCCATGATGCTTTCAGGCATGTGTGGTGCCAAGAATGCTGCCAGAGCAAGAGAGAACAGTGTCATCTCAGGGATGGACGGATGGATGGATGGATGCTTGCTCTTGTGCTTCTCCAGCTCCTTCACATCCCTCTGAAGAAACAGCTCTTGCCCCCCTGGTGAATAGGGCTTATGTCCTGGGGCAGGAAGGGTTAAAATGACATTTAGAATTTTGGAGCTATTCAAAGGAGGGCAAGGATTGCATTGTAGTTGTGCTAGGGTGGGACAGATGGGGGTCTTGAGGAAATGCTCTTCCAAAAAAGGCCAAATTACAGTATCCTAGAAAAGGCTGGAGAGCCAGGACAGGGTTCCCAACGAGGGAGCTGCAGCACAGGGTGGAAGGGGTGGTATTTTGTTGTGTGCCTGGCTGGAAGCTTTAAGGCAGAGTTACAATTTTGGTTTGGGTGGTGTTACAGATCTGTATTATTTTTGCAAATAGGAAATTCAAAGCCTCTTGCCTTTGGATTGCTATTGTCAGGAGACAGGCTTATTCCACAGATATGCCTGATCTATTTCTTTTTTTTTATTATTTCTTGAGGTGAACCTAGTGATTGATGTAGTTTAGGATGCAACTCTCTCTTCCTCCTGCTTGGCAGAGCTGGCTCTTTGGCAGGCAAGTAAACAGCTGGCAACTGTGAGGGATTAAAAGTAGTGGGATAGGACTGTGTTTGTGGTCAGTTGGGATCAAATGCAGAATACCAGTCACCCAGACTTCTAATGAAGAACCAGGCAAAAGTAATCCTGCTGGGAACAAGAACTGCAGGGCAGCTTTTTGCCTGCATTGTTTCTTAATGTTTTTCCACCCCAGAAAAGGGGAAACCAAACCAGGGTGGAAGAGACCAAAATCTGCCTGCAGTGGGCTGCTTGGCAGGTACAGCTTGAGGTGTAATGATTTGGACAAATACATTTCAGAAACAGCTTACTTATTGAACTGCAGAGCTATAGTGGAATGAGCCTGTTCTGATGTCTCTACTGTGATGTAGACGGGGAGGAAGAACAGAAGAAATAGCTAATCCACCCCCTAACCCCCAATTTCCTTCCTGAAGCCATCAGAGACCTTCATGCCCCATGACACTTTGAGGTATGGGGAGTGTCACATCAAATGGTGTCTGGCTGAAGCGGCGTCTGTCTACTGAGACGATGGGCTTGAGTCCACTGTTAACAAGCAATTTGCATGTGCTAGACATGCTGAGGGGCTCCCTTTGGGAGGTGAGGTTGGGGCAGAGGTCTGTGATCCTCCTATTTAGGTGGCAGCTAGATTTCAATGCTGAAGTGGCTGGCCCTGGTATGTGAGGGTTCTTGTGTTACACCAGTGTCTAAGCAGCAGAGGACTTCAGAGCTTCTGGCACAGCAAGAATTGCTCTCCATTGTTTTGCTTGGCCAGAAGCAGTAAAAAAATCCACTCAGTCCTCCAATTATGAACCAGTGTGGTGGGAGTGCCTTCCTTCCCTAAGAAAAATAGATGTGGTTCATCACACTAAACCCATGGCTGGTCCAGGCCACAGTGGTTGCTAGTTGGCTTTTCCACAGGGAACAGACTCCCAGCTCTTCCACAATGTCTTCACTTGGGAATATTCAGTTTTCATGTGCTTCCAGTGGTCTCTGACCAAAGATCCCCTTAAGAATAACTATGAAACCACCCTAAATATAGCTCCCCCATTGCTGATGGGATGCTGGAGTGGGAGAAAATAATGTACTTTCTTTTAAAGAAATGCCCCAAGTTGTGGGAACCATTCTGACTTGGCAGGCTACTTGCAAGGCATTTGCTATTTGTTTAACTTGGGCCTGGCTGCCCCTGGCAGTTGTTACCATCAGTCGCCTTTCTTATCTGCTCTTTTCTATAATAAACACTGGAGCAGAGGTTTGGAATTAGTCACTTCTGCAGCCTTGCCTGCCTTTCCAGCTTCTGTCTTATCTCAGTTTTGGGCTCCTGAGCCTATTCCACTTTGTTCTGTGCTTCTTGGTTTGCTCCTCTTCTCCTTGCACTGATATTTTGGGGATTGGACTACATTTTGGGGACTGGACTCTATGATCTCTGGAAGTCCTTTCCAACCCCTACAATTCTGTGAATAACAAAGAGCTCTTCAAAATATCCCATAGGTGTGTTATCCCCAGGACCACCTGCATCCCAGATGATGTGCTGCCCCAGGATAGCTCTGTACACTCGTGCCGCTGTTGGGTGCAACAGGGATTTTTCTAGCATGATTTACCTAATCCAGCAGAAGGGCTGGATGAGTTGTTCTGACTGATGTCTGTTAGAGACAACATTAGGATCCTGAAAGCATCCAGGGTGCCCAGCACCATGTCCTGCCCTTTGGTACAGGATTAACCACAAGGCAGTTGGTGGTTTGAGGGAATGCAAATGCAGCAGCATGGGGCTGCAGGGTCCTCATTCAGAAATCAGAGTAATTCCTACTGTTTTTTTTCCACTTTAAAATTCCCTGGTGATCTCTAAGCATTGTCTTGATCTGGTCTTGGTTCTGACAGTCCCGTAGGAGAGGCAGTAACAAGCAGTCCAGGGTGCAAGAATCTTTCTCTCTCTCTGGTCTCATCTCACTTTAAAAATACACAGAGCTCTATATTTCACTCAACACATGCAAACACCATTTCCTATCCACCCCTGCTCTACTGACTGAAGGCCAGTCACGCTTCTCCTCTGGGACAGCCTGCCAGGTAAATGCCACTTGCCCAGTAACTCATTTCAGTGCCCAGAGCAGGACAGGACAGCAGCAGAGGAGAGCAGCCTACGCTCACCCTGCAGCAGCACAGAGGCACTCGGTGGGGATGCCAATCTGCTTAGTTCTGTCTGGATTGGCTTTGTTGGATGCACAAGCGTGTTATCCACCCCTCACTGTAATCTCCCCTTCTCTCTTACACCGTTAGTGCTGTTCTGCTTGTTAGCTGAAAGGGGAAACTTTGACTCTGGATTTGTCTCTGTAGTGGGATGGGTTTCCTGTGGTGGGTAGGGGACACAACCTGCCCCTTTCCATTTCAGAAGGGTGCATTGGGGGTTTAGCCATGGATTATGTATCTTGACCAACATTTCAGTTAGCTGGTTGAGCTGGTATGGGTAGAGGTTCTCTTTCTTGCAAAAACAGATTCAGAAAAAACCCCCACAAATCCTCTTGCTAAACACAAGAGGCATTTTGGGCAACTTCAGAGCTGTGTCTCAGGTCTATGTGAGACAGAAAACCAGACACTGCTGATCTTTCAAGCACTGTACATTGCAGATCAGAGCAGGCAGATACTCTGGGGTGAGTCCTGCTTCTCAGTGCCCTTTGGGCTGACTCATGGGATGTTGGACTGGAGGAAATGCCTGCCCAAGAGCACAAACAGGCAGGAAGACGGATAAGTGGCCATGTCCTCATAGTCCTGGCATGTGAAATGAAGCTGATGATGACTGATGCTAGTGGGTATGCTGGTGTCAGACCCTCTTGATACCTGTTTCAGGGAAAGACTCTGATTTCTGGCTGGTGAGGCTTGCAGACAGCATTGCCCTGGTTACTCTGATGTGCCAGAGAAGGTAAACACCCATCTGGTGTCTGGGATGGCAGGAGGCTGCCTTGCAAGTGCCCCCATGGTACATGTAAGCGAAGACAGTGCCTCACATCTCCTTTTTGCAGTTTCACATCACTGGGGTCAGGCCCAAAGTCAGCTTTTTCTCTGACCTGCAGTGCTAATGCAGCCCATCTCCATAGCAATGGCTGTAAATACCCATCCTCTGCGCTCTCACACCCCAGGCTGTGTCCGTGCAGTAATGTGGTGAAGCTCTCTGTATACTTCCCTAGCCAATGAAACCACTAACCAATAAATCTGTTATAAACCAATGAGTAATTTGTTTTGGTTACCAGGGAGATTGCCAAGTGCAGATTCAACCTGAAATAGCGATGAGCTCATCCTCTGAGCAGTGCTGGTGCCTGAGCTGGAGCAGCCGGAAAGGAGCCAGCGCCAGCAACGCTGTCTGCTCCACCAACACTTGGATGCTGCACAAGCTGTTTTGCCAGAGAGCTGTTGCCTTGTAAACAAGAGCGTGCAGGGGATGGTGTGTGAGGCTGGTTGCTGAGCCTGGGCTTTTACAGTTCCTGGAAGTGTGGTGATAGCATTCCTGGTGGGACCAGGGGCTGGAGAGCACCAGGGTGGGTTAAGGTGCTCTGCCATCTCTGCTATCTTGGAAACCTCTCCTTGTGCAAGGATTGGGAGGAAAATTGAGATGCTTGACTTGTAGGCAAGGGCTGGTTTTAGATGGCTGGTTGGATATGTGTATCTGGTGGGCAGAGTCTCTCCCCCGCTGTTGCTCCAGGTGCTGGAGCAAGGATCTGGAAAAAAACCTCATCCCTCTCTGCAAGATAATGGCAGAGCTCAAATTCACAAGCTCCTGCCCCAGTTATTTCACCCTGAAATGTCCCCAGTTGAAGTAGAGCAGGACTTCACTTTGAAGGGCTGATGCTTTCTGTGTCTGTCTGTCCTGGCAGTAGTACAGGCAACAGTAGGTGTCAGGGGACCTGTGCTTGGGCAGCTGTGGGGGCCTCCTCCTGCCAGGGTGCAGCTGGCAGTGTGGGAGCAGCCTCTGCCGACAGAGATGGATTCCTTGCTCTCTGCTGCAGAGCTGAGACCTGGGTGATGGAGGTTGGGCTTGGGGAGGGCAGGACAAGGAGGCTGTGCTGCACTTGCTCTCTTGGGTATCCCAGCCAGAATGGATCCAGGCAGGGCTCTGATCACATCCTGCTCATTCCTCTGTGAAGGTGGAGATGTTCAGCTGCACTTGCCTTCAAAGTATTCATGTTTTCTAAAGAAACACGATTTTTTAGCTGCAGGAGTCTGCCCGTAGGAGGAAGCAACACCTGTCCCTCTGCACCAGGATGCTGGGGGGGGAAAGGGGTGCAGGCTGACAAAGGTGTGGCAGTGGTCTCTTCTGCTCCCTTTTGTTGGCTTTTGGTCCCCATTGTTGAGTTACCCAACATGTGAAAAGACAGAAATACATCAGCATATTGCCTGGCAGCTGTCCTGATGAAGTAACACGTAAGCCACTTACCAGAGACCCGCTGGTGGCTTTCACTGAATCTTTTAAGATGTAGTCAGTGGCGACTGAAAGCAGATAACAATTATCAACAGCGCAAATGCAGACAAAAGCTGAGGCCCTGCAATATAATCCAGGGGCCAACTCACATGGTGCAAAACCATGATCTTTTTTTGGACTAACCCCATGGCTTTCTGGAGCAAGGCATGAAGGCTGCACCTATAAAAAGGGCGCTGGTTTCAGCTGGGGTATTTCTGTATTCTGGAAGTCTTTTATTATAATTTTACAAGCATGGAGTGACCATCCCTGTGTCCCTTCCAGGCCCGTGGGTGGATTTCTTCCAGTTCCTTTCTGGAGCCATGTGGGAAATGCTTTGGTGGCACGACTGAGTTCCTCAGCGTCACAGGCAGCTCTGTCGGAGCCTCCAGTGCATTCAGCCACCAGCTGTAGGGAAGGGATTCCTGACACCCTAATGCTCGGAGTAGGGGCGTGAGGAGTGTAACTGGGTGAGATTTGGGTGAGAGAGATGTGAGTTCATCTGCAAGCTCCTGCCTTTCATGGGTGGCAGAGTTGGCAGTGCCTCAGCAGTGTGCCTGGGCTGTCCCCACAGCTGGCTCTGAGCCCGCAAGACTCGCAGCCCTGTGCCCAGCCACTGCATCCCCCACGCTGCCCATAACTGAGCTGGCAGGCAGCAAACAAACAGCTCCGTGGCATCGTGTCTTTGCTTTCAGGGGCTGTTGGGAGACGAGGTGTAGCACATCTGTGTCGATTATCTGCATGTGGTGTTGGATATTCCTTTGCCACCTTTCTTCCTCTGGGGTGGAGCAGTGGGCATCAGTGTTTGGGAGAGGAACAGCCAACCCCGCAGGTCTGCAATGCCTCCCTTCCCCATGTCCTCCCCCAGCAGTGTGTCTTGACCCCAGTGTCGATACCTGGTATCAAGGGATGCTTGCTTTTAGGCTGTCTCTGGGCAGCTAAAGCCACTGCTGTGCTGTGCAGATCCTGGATGTGGCTGGGACAGGGTCTAACCTGGCTCAACACTGGCATAAAGCAGGTGAGGGTTGCTACCAGGCTTGGTCTAGCCCAGCTGAGGAGGGAATTTGGCCCAAGAGGTATAACTTTAACAAAGGAGAGCAGAGTCCTTCCTATTGCAGGAAAAGTCCTCAACAATTTGGAAACCTCACCCTTTCCCCATTGTCCTGCAGCATTCCCAATGGGACACGGGTGCTTCTGGGCTCTCATGCAACGCGGCTGCACAAGCTGGGTTTAAAAGCAAGCCAGCCAGCCAGCCACTGTTCCACATCTGCTTTGGCTTTTTGATGGTTTTCTCTGGCACTTGGGTGTAATTAGCACTGCTTTTTTGTCAGATGTGGCCAATTCTCTTAATAGTTTGATTTGGGCAGTAGCTTGACAGCTAGCAGCAATTGTGTCAAGAAGAGCTGGTTCGTTTTGCAGACTGTGTTGCTCCTTGTCCCTGAATTTATTGTCTCACTGCTGCTTGAAAAAGAAAACAAAATCATTTTTGGGCCTGGCTCCAGCCACAGAACAGAGGATGGCTTAATCAAACACATAAGTGGTTGTACCAACTCCAGTTGGTTTATTTCTATGCTTAAAATCAAGCACTCTTTTAAGTACCTTATTTTTCTTAGTCCAAAGTTTGCATTTAGTCAATGTAACAGCCCTCAGGCTTTGCTCGTGGCTCCAGGATTGAGCACTGATAGAAATGCTATAACATCCTGTGCTGCTAGGAGACCCTCAGCTGGAGAGCAGAGGGGACCTTCCTTTGCCTCCCAACACCCTGGCCCATCCCTGGGGCAGTTGGGGGAGAGGGGGGAAGGCATTTGCTGCTCAGCAAATGGGAGGCAAATTAAATTTAGCAGCTTAAATAACTTTGCCTCTCTGTGCTGCTTTGGGCTGGACCATCTCTTGCCAAGGATTAGTCTACTGATCTCAGTATTTCCAAAGATGCAAAAGCAACTGAAATTTTGCTATGGTACCCAAAAACTAGAGTGGGAGGGTGCTTTTGGGAGGAGAATACCCCTGCCCCCACCTCCAAAACAGCCTCATCCCACAGGTGAGGACACTCAGCTGGGATGCTACAAACTAGAGCTGGGCTCCTGCCCATGGGCTGAGAGTTGTTCTGGGCTGGGTCTCTCAGGTTTTGGCTGAACTTGAGTCTTAACCCTGATGAAGGATGTATTTTGTTCCTTTCTTTTCTCTTTTTTTTTTTTTAAGGTAAAATGTGAATCAATGTCATCTAACCAACCCCATGGAGAATGCTTTTTAGTGCAGTCCTTGCCCAGCTCTGATCTGACATGATTTCCAGGGAGACCCAGGATCCTTATCGCTTTATGAAAAATGAGATTTACATTCCTGTATCACACAGGCACTTTGAAAATATTATCCCTGACTCCAGAGAAATGGCTCATACATTTTAATGCCGTTATTAGAAATTGAATTGACAACACTTATCCTCAGTGGAAATTGCTGTGTGGCTCAAGGGGGGTGTGTGAAATATGCAGAAAGCACCCGTGGAGACTTCAGAGAGCTCTTGTCACTGAGCTGTGTGTGCTTCTGGTGCAGTGGCTCTGCTGAATGACAGAGCAAGGTTTGCTGTGTGCCAGAGGAAGAGGAAAGCACGAGTGGGTGGGCCAGAAGCATGAGGTGAGACAGAACTGGGGCTCAAAGCATCAGAACAGCCTCTGGACTGAAAGGCAGAGTGCACCTGGGCCTCGCACAGCAGTGGGGAAACATGGGCTGCTCTGGGCTTGTGTGTCCCAGAGTGGTGTGGAGATATTGCACACAGTTGCTTTAATTTTTGTCTTATTAAGCAAAGAGAAATTGAGTTGGATGAGTGCTGGCTTGAATTGACATAAGAGATGCTGCTGAGGTGCTGAGGTGCTGTGGTTGGAGAAAGTTGCCTCTGGGATGAGAAGCAGCAAAGAACTACAACAAAACCCCCACAAATCAGGTTCCTTCTTTTTTTTTCTTTATCTTTTTTTTTCCCCATGGTAAATGAACTTGAAACAACCAGCCAATCTTTGCTCCTCTTGGGGCAGATGGCCTCCAAGGAGGTCTTCACATTTGGCTGCAGTGCCTTGAGGCTCTGGAGTTGCTGAGGTAGGAGTCCCTTGCTCCTGAGTGTGGAGGGAGGAAGAGAGTCGTGGCTGGCAAAATACCCCTTTATCAGGGCTCTGGGCTTTTCTGGATGTCTTGCTGACTTCTCTGGTTTTACCTGTGTCCTTAGTTTCTTGGAGGTCAGTTTGGGAAAGAGCAACCAAGGCAAGTTCAGTACAATCAGTAGGATCATTGCCTAGTCTGGCAAGGGCTCCAACTGCCTTGCAAAAGCAGCGGGGCCAGGAGCCTGGCTGAGCAGGGCAATGTGTGGTCGTTAAATGATCAGGGCTTTAATGAGAGACTTGATGAGTTGATTCACAAAATATTAGTGTGAATGGTGGCTGAAGTCAACTCTGGCCACAAACTAAGCCTGGGCAAAGGGTGAAGTTAAACAGCATCTGATTCAGCGAGGAAATGTGAGATAATGCAGGACCAGAGCAGGGCGTCTTAGGCTGCACCGTGGCTCCATCTTACAAGTGAGTGGGTAATTGTGGGCCTCCTCACCCCCCTCCTGTGGGTGTCTTCTCCTTGCTCTGTCCTGGAGCACGTTCCCAGACTGTTGTGGAGCATGTCCTCTGGCACGGCCAGTGAGTGCCCATGTGATGTGGCACCAAACAAGCAGTTGTGAATTTGAAGGCACTCTAAGGTGAAAGGGTTTTCAGTTCTCCTGCCCATGGTGGTGGTGCAATGTGGCTCAGCCTGGCTGAGCCTTCCTTGTATCAGGGTGTGGTGCAGTTGACCCCTTCCTCCATTTTAAAATGCACTTATCTGAAGTTGGAAGTGAATCAAACCCTCCCAAAGCAGGGGCTTCTGAGAATAACTCTTGTGACTAATCCAGCCCCAAAGGCCTCACCAGAGGGGACTTTGCAGCTTTGTTTTTCCTTGCAAAGAATGCCCAGCATATGTCCTGACAATTAGTCAGAGTGCCCAAAAATACCCGCCGGCCCTGCAAGCTGATCTCCTTCGGCTCTGGGAGCCGGGACGGACACGGGGTTACGCGCTGTGCGGCTCTGGGAAGGGTTATTTTTAAAAGTGGCCACGTAACAAGGGTGGTGGGGTCCTTCCAGCCACCCATGCTGTCTAACAACAGGAGGTGTAGATAGCCAAACCCTAATCTTGCTCCAGGCGACTGTCCTGTGCCCAGGGTAATGGGCTGCTGCTCCTGCTAAGCACGCGTGCCAGGGTTGGCTCCTGGCAGCTCTGAACCCACACTCAGGCATGGCCCTGGGGCCTGTGCCAAGTTCGGGCAGCGCTTTGATGGCATGCTGGATGCCATGGAGTCTTCCCAACCAGCATGCCAAATGCTTGGAAGGACGTGTCCTTCTCATTGAAGTGGTGGCCTGTCTTCACCCTCAGCCAGGCAGCATGCTCCTGCTCAGCCCTCTTCTGAGAAGCATTTACTTTGCCCATCTCTGACCACCTGAGCTGCAGATTTTTATCTTCAGTGTCTCCCATGTGCTGAATTTCTGGAGGGTGTTTTGTCAGGACCACAGTCCACCCACAAACAGCCCTTTCTTCTCCTCCCCACAAAAATAAAGCTCTTCTAAGGGGCCATGAAGTTTCCCTTTTTCTTGTGGAGCACCACTTGTGTGGGGTTTTTACTTCTCCCACTGTGCCATGGGGACAGAGGAAGGAGGTCTGCAGACCCTCTGCCCAGCAGTTTCCTGGGAACATGAGGCTTTGCTAGAAAACATCACACTGAAAACATCCCTGGCCTTCAGAGGAAGAGCTCGGGCATGGCCTGCAGCACCTGCCTTGAAAGTCCTTCCCGCTGCCAGGTCCTGTTGCATGACTGCAGGAGGATGGCAGGGCAGCTGGAAAACCCCATGGGAGATGCTGGAGAACGTGTGTGTTGTAGCTGATGTCTGGGTAGCTGCTAATTTCTGACTCGTAGTGCATAGGTTTCCAGGGCAGGTGAATGACCTGGCTTTCCAGCGGAGATGCAAACTAATAGCTGAACTTCCTTCCATGCCCTCCACAGTGAGCTGTTTAATTTTGTGAGGGGAGAGCATTGCACAGCCAGCTGCTGAGCCTATGGGGACCACTTGAAAACAGTTAGGAGTCCAGGGAGCATGATGGAAGCTGTGAAATATTATTTCAGCTGTGGCTCAGTAACAACTCAGTGTAGCCCCAACGTGAGCATTTATTGTGTAGGTGTGGTGGGATTACATAGTTCATCAGACCTCATCTTTCCTGGAGAAGACTGCCATGCTGCCTGCCTGGGATCAGTGTGGTATTTATTCAACAGGGACTTAAGTTACTCTCTTCAGCTTTGAAGCCAGGGCTGAGCCATGAAGGGAAAGCTGTGACTGGCAAGTCTTTGCCTCTTGTTTGACTCCTAACAGTCGTTCCTTACAGTCGTTCCTTCTCTACCTGGCTGCATTTGAACTTGAACAAGGACAGACCCATGCAGTTGGCCATGATCACCCATAGGAGCTCTGCCTTAGAGCTTTGGGGTAATACCTTGGGGTATAATCGAGTTGTGGAGCAGCTTGTTCAGCCCCAGGGAGGGCTCCTCTGAGGAACACACCAGCACTGGTGGGAGTGCTGCTGGTAACTGAGAGGCATCACACCCCTGCCACTGCTGAGGCCACAGCTTTCCTAGCTGGAGCTCTGCAGCAAAAACTCTAGGCATTGCAGTATGCAGAAACCTGGGAGCTCATCACAGGAGCTTCAAATGCAGGGGCCTGGCCAGTATGGGTGAGAGCATGGCACTGCTTTGGCCCTGAGGTGCTAACCAGGAGACCATCCCCACTGCTCCTGTGTGACCAGACACGCAGGCTGCTTCCCCTGTGCCTCATCCTCCCTGGAAAACATTTCTCATGTTATTCCTGCACCCTGGGCTGCTTTACTCAAACTGTGCTGTGTCCTCAGGCACTGCTGGGGGGTCCAGGCATGCTGCAGCCTTAAGGCTGCTGGGAAGGAAGAGGTGAACACTGTGCTTGAGCATTTGTAGCCCAGTTACAGGCTTGATGATCCAAGAAAGCATCTGAGTCAGACCAGCCTTGGCAGTGCAAGTGGATCTTTCTCCCAGGAGGAGCAGAGGTAGAAGGATGTGGGAGACTGCTATGAAAAGAAGCACAGCCCAGGTTCAACCTAGCACACTTAGAACAAATACAGTTGTAAACTAAGCCCTAAACCACAGTAAAAGTAGTTCTGTCCTCCTAAGAGATTTTAAAAGAATCTTTTGCCTTTTGGGGCTATCCCTTGTTTGAGACTGAAGGTCTCAGTCTAACTGCAGAGACCACAGTGGGCACTCGGCATCCTTGCTGCTGGGAGATGCAGTCTTGGCATCTTACCTGTAATGTAGCAAGGAGTCATGGGGAGGAGGGAGGAGGAGAAGGACTTTGTTGGTGCAATTGATTCAAAGCCAGCTAATACTGCTGCAGCCTCTTCTCGCCCCAGTCCTCTCAGGAGCCTGTCCTGGGGCTGCTGCTGTGGGTCTGGGTGGTGCCTGTGCCCCACCACGCTGCAGGTTCTGTTCTCCAACCCTGACGCAGCCAGGAGGGGGGACAGGAGCTGAACAAAGCCTTGGGTCTACAAAACAGCTCTTGATTTATGTGCAGACACTCCTCCCAGGCCTTGGTCTCTTGGCTTTCAGCAGCTGCCAGAGGTCTGCCATGTCAGCAACAGGTGACGGGGAGAAGTGCCAGTCGGGAGTGTGTGTGGAGAGGAGCTGCAGAGCAGATGGCAGCAGGGAAATAAATTTGGAGCTGCCATGGGAATAGTCCTGGAAACAGTCCAGCCTGTCGATGGAGGCAGATGGGAAAAACCCAGTTTAGATCTCTTCTCAGTTTTGCTGTTTTTCAGAGGCTTTGATTTCCAGCTCTGTTATCTATGGGCCATTCTTTCCTGTCTCTTACTACACCCTCATCATTTTTTTCCCCTCTTTTCTTGTCTTTCCTTCTTTTCCACCTTTTGTTTCTATTCATGTTGTATCTATCTGAGTTCATTGAGGGTTACTCAGGGTCTGCCTCTTTATAAATTTGTTCCCAGTTCCTCTGTCCCCAGGTGATCCTAAAAGCTTCCCCTGGCACTGAAAGGCTCCACACACAGCCCTGACCCAGCTGTGGGCTAGAGTTCAGCACGGAAGACAGGAAAACACTTTGTGCCTTCACCCTGTGCTGCTCATTTCCTTCTCTGCTGTCCCCTCTGAGCTGGTTGCTGGGTTTTGCCTGATGGCTGGTTAGTCCCCTCTGGCACTGCCATGATATTCATGCTGGCTTTGCCCTGGATGTGGGTACATCCCGTGGGAACCAGGATGTGTCTGTCTCGTGTTCATTTGAATGCCTACAGGATGCTTCAGGGGTGTGGAGGCACATCCTTGTGTGCAGAATGGGGAAAAGGAGCCAGGTTTTGCATTTTCTGAAGCAGCTTGTGATACTTTAAAGAGAAGTGTTCACTTTTGGTCTGAAATGGCTTGTTTCTGCTCTTTGAAAAGACTAGGTGGAAAATTCCTATTTTGATTCATGGATTGTGTGTTCCATGTTGGTTCCCTGGCTGGGGGAGCAGGGGGGAAGCAGGGGCCATCTCCTAGCAGCCCTCTCCAGATGGTCTGCAAACACTTCCACAGTGCCTTTCACCAGTGCAGGGCAGGAAGCACACTGGGATGCTTGGAGAGCAGGTTCAGTCTCAGATCCCAAAGCTGCCCGGAGCTTCTGTGGCAGGGGGGCTGCTGCCTCCTCTCTCCCACTGACAGACCAGCCCCACGTTCAGAAGTGGGTTCTGTTGTGTCCTCTCTTCTCTTCAGCCCAACTCCTTTATAGGTTGGCTTCCTGCAAACTCTATCTTTCTAAATGTATGCATATATATGTATGTATAAAAAGGTTTTAAAGTATTTTGTTTAGGGTTTTTTTTAGGGAAGTTTAACAGGGGTGTGCAATGGGTTGGGCAGAAGGAGTGCTCTCTGCTGTGGGAGAACACGCATTGCACGCAACCTCAGGTAGCTTTAAAATGAAAATAAAACCCCAAACACCCCTGAATCTGCTGTGCTGCCCCTTGAACAGAAAGGAGCGTTTGTGTAAATGGCACATGGGAGCAAACCGGGATGCGGAGCGCTCCCTGCCGCGCTGCCAGGCACAGCCCTGGCTGCTGGGACGCTGCCAGTCCCGTGCTATCACAGCGGCAGCCTCCAGCTGGAGTGAGAGCACAGAGCAAGTCCGGCACCTGCCTGCATGAGAGGAAGAGTAGGGAGCAGTGTGAGGCTCTCATTTTCTTGAGGAGCCTGGGGAAGAGCTTGTGTGCTTTCCTGAGGGGGTTTGCTGTGCATTGGTAAGCAGCATGTGCTGGAGCAGAAGGTACGGCATCCCTCTAAGAGGTGGACAGGTGCTCCCTTCCTGCTCATGTTTACTGCTGCCTGCTTCTTTCTTTGATGATGGTGACTAATGGTTCATCCATGTCTGGGTTATAGCGGCTCTATTTAGGACTTTCTGCCCGTTGAGTGACAGCAGGATGTGTGAGCAAGCTGAGACACCCAGACCTTTTCTGGCAGGATTGTTAGGGCAAGAAAATACTCTGGAAACCACAATGTGAATCATTTGTCTATCCGAGTGGATGACACTATGTCCCAGCCATGCTGCTCTGCAGTCAGACCTGTCTGGTGGGGTTAGCGTATCCAGCCCAGCTCCCTGGAGTCCCAAAAACCTATGGGACAGGTTTAATGTTAAAAACATGAAAACCCAAACCCACATGTCCTGCTGTGTGCTCACTGACATGTTTGTAGTGCTCTTTCCTGTGGGACCTGCGGGCACGTGGTGCCTGACTGGCAGAGGAGGGCTCAGGGAGGGCTGGCACACCTCCCTTCTGGGATACCCTCCCCTTCCCGGAGGTTTCTCCTCCCTTCCCGGTTTCACAGGGTGACCATGTCCCTTCTCGACACTTGTGCCATGCCTCACACCACCCTCACGGAGAGGGGCTTGGGGAGGAGATAGGAATTGTCCAAGGTCAGATGGTTAAAACCAAGAGCAGCCCTGTCCTTGCAGTAAGGGCTGTTCCTTGGCCCGTTCTTGCTGTGCAGGCCCAGGAGGCCACAAATTCAATAAAATGGCCTCTTTATTACAGACTGCTCTGGGGAATCACCAGAGGCTCTGCAGAGCAAGCTGTGCCATGAACGGCTTCTCCAGGGAGTTTCATGGTAAAGCTTCATGGCTATCAGAGGGGCTGGGTCTTCCTCCTGTTTTTTAGCCAAGCTGTCTCCCTCACCACCTCCTCCAGCCCCTGCCTGCTGTCACACTGCGAAAACACATGCATTTGTGCACATGAAACACTTTGATGGCCAAGTGTCTGTCCCTACTGCCTCTGTAATGCCATCAAACTGCTGCTGAACCACAGCCACCTTTTGGGGTGGGCCGTGGCAGCTCCTGAGGTTACACAGCGGTGCTATCTTGCTTTTTAGGGGAGCAAAGGTACCCGTTCCTTACTGAAACATGAGAGTTTTCCGGAGGAAGTAGGAAACGCCTGCTGAGCGGGAGGGTGCCGCTGCTTTGTGTGGGGAACTAGGCAAGGAATGAGACTGGTTAATGGTGTAAACTCTACGTGCAATGCCAAAAATGAACTCGTGTCTGTAAATACATGGCACACAGCAAGATTAGCACAGGAAAATACCAGTTGTTAGGGTTCCTGTTACCATCTGAATGATGCAAACAATTTCCTCGAGTTTATAGATGAGCTTGGGCAGGGGAATGTTGGGCTTTTCCCAGACAGAGTGTTCCAGTGGACCAGGGTTTTAGCATGTTTCCTGGTCTCGATCTGCTGTACAAGTGGACCCATGCTGCGTGTCGAGTGTGGCCTTTTCACAGAATCACAAGGTTGGAAAAGACCTTTTAAGATCATCAAGTCCAACCGTTCCTGTCCTGTGCTAAACCATATCCCTAAATACCTGATCCACCCTTTTTTTAAACACCTCGAGGGGCTGTGACTCAACCCCCTCCCTGGGCAGCCTGTTCCAGGCCCTGACAACTCTTTCAGTGAATAACTTTTTCCTAACATCTGATCTGAACCTGCGCTGGCGTAGCTTTGTTCTGTTTCCCCTTGTCCTATCTCCTATCCCCTGGCTGAGGAGACCATTGCCCACCTGTCTACAACCTCCATTCAGGTAGTTGTAGGTGGTAATAAGGTCTCCCCTCAGCCGCCTCTTCTCCAGGCTGAACATCCACAGCTCCCTCAGCCGCTCCTCATATGATTTGCCCTCCAAGGAGCAAATCGTGTTGGAAACCCGGAGATGTCAGGTTGGGGAGAGGTGCTGCCCTTTGCCCTTGGGGCCCTAAGATGGCTGGAGGCTGTGCCCTGACACGTGTGGTTGAGGAGTTCTTGGGACCTCCACAAGTGGGAAGTGGAGATGTTCCTGGTTCCTGTCTGTAGCAGGGCCCCTCTGGCTGAAGATGATGATTGCCATTTGGAGGCCAGACACCACGGTGATGGACTCCGTGGAAGGAATGATAAACATTGGCTCTTCCCAGAGGCTGTTGGGGAGGTTAAATGACTTTCCCACGGCCATGCAGCGAGTCAGTGTCAAGGCAGGATTAGCAACTGGGCGTCCCTGGCCCCCAGCCCTGAGCGTGCACCCCTGTGATTGCATAACGAGCGTGTGTGTGGCTGGGAGCTGCTGCAGCCTGCGCATCCCTGTGGGAGCGAGCCCTGAGCCACAGCCCTCTCTGCTCCCTGTCATGACTTGGGTGGAAATAGGTCAGCTGGGGTCTTCTAGGGAGCTTCATGGACACCTGAGTAAAGAGCCAGTGCTCTCTGTAAGCCACGTGCTGGGGACTGAGGCCAGCCGTACTGGTAGATGCTAGAGAAGCCTCGTGATCATGAAACCTGGTTCTCTTGGAGCACTGCTGTTCAGGGACTTGCTTGCTTTGAACAGTTAATGCCTTGAGCTTCCTTAGGGTGAAAGCTGGAGTAGGACCAAGTATGGTAGTTTTACTGGTGGTGAAACTTCAGTGTGACCCTCATGTTGAAGGCAAGGCTAACCCACCCATGAATGTTCCTTCTGGTACTCCCATGGGCTGTCAGCTGGGTTCCCAGGGGTACGACCCATGTCCTTTCTGAGCCCTACAGCCAGGGGACAGCCCCTTGCTGGTGCCTGGGACCACAGCACCCCCCAGCCCCGTGGGGCTGCGATCTACCTCTCCCCTTCAGCAACAGCAGTGCAGAACTAACATCGGGTCTGTAATTTAGCTCAGGAGTGTTCTGAGACACAATCTAGCTCTAAAGCCAAGGCCAAATAGTACTAGCATTGGGGTCAAGTTCCTGAGGCACACTCTGCCTTTGGGACTAATTTGGGTGCTGAGTAGCCGGGCAGGTATTTACATGTTGCCTACAGAGACCTAGAGGTCTCTGGGTCCTATTCTTCTCCCTTGGATCACCTAAAATGGTAAGAATTTTCAAGGGGGATTAAGGTTGTGATCTCTGGGGAGGGGAGTGGACATCTGGTAGGAGTCCTGTCCGTATTAATAGCCTCCGTTTAAATGTATGTTATCAAACGGGGCAGGTCCTAATCAGCCAAGACACTGTGAATTCTCTTACCTAAGGGGCTGCTGGTGACTTGGGGCTGCTAACCATGGCTTTCCACAGGCACACAGGTAAAGCGGCTGCGCTGCCGGGTGTGATGGGAGAAGCCCTGGGTCTGCAATGCCTGGTAAACAGGGAGGAAGGTTGTGCTACTGGGCTCCTGCTCCAGCAAGATAACTCTTCCGAATGCAGTTGTAAACCTCAGCAACCTGCAGCTTCACCTAATGATGGCAAACAGGCTCATAACTGGTGTGTGGGACTGGTGCTGGGAGCGTGGCGGTGGTGGTGGTGGCCTCGGCTGTCTTGTAAAATGTGTTGGATGGGAAATGCTTTTGTATCCACTGCTGTGGGAAGGCATGGGCTCAGCTGTTTGTGGAAGAGAGGGTAAAAATGAGGGATGATGGTCCCCCTTGCATCAAGCTTGTCATGGCAGTTGTTGGGGTGAGCAGGGGAAACCCGTGGCAGAGGGGAGCATGTGCGAGCCCAGTGCCTAAACCCAGTTGGTTTGCTGTGCTGCGGTGGGAAGCTTGTGCTTACTCTGTCCTCTCTGTGCCTGTCTTGTAAATCAGGTGGGCTGACTCTCACCAGTGATAGGACAAAGTTGGCTTTTCCTTCCCGCTATCACTGACAGGAATCTTAAGAGCATGTTTTGCATGTCCCCCATGGCACGTAGATGTGTTGTGTCTTCCTATCTGTGACTAAACTCCACTAGCCCTCCATCTAGACAAAGTTCTTTGGGATTTTTAAAAGCTAACCATGTTTGTGTGTATGTCCAGCACATGTTTACATGCTACATCACAATGTGCAGTGGTAGTGCTGTTGCATCTCTTGATGAGACGTAACCCAAGGGGTGGACATGCCCAGGGTGTCAAATTTGGGGCACGGCTCCCATGGGCATCAAACTGAGCTGCCTCACACCAGGAGCCAGGGGACAGTGGTGCTCACAAGACTTGGTTGGGAACATAGAACCTCTTCAGTGCTGGGGGGGAAGTCACAGCAGGCTGCTCAACTTCATGCTCAGCCTCCCAGGACAGGATACAACCATAATGCTGCTTGCATGGCATGTAACTGCTTAGGGTCTACCTGTGTGATGCAGATAAACATCATGCAAGGTGCCTTTCTGAGTGAAATCTGACTTATGGCCTATCATTTTTAAACACCTCCAAGGCGTGAAAGAGGACCAACCCCTTGAAATGTAAGATGTTTAACTGCAGCCCACGAGACTGACTGGTGCTGTAGCATCCTTTCACTATGCTCCCACCTGTATCTATCTTTTCCTACTCATATTCCTCAGGGATGTGCTCTCTGGGGCAAGGACCCACGGCTTGGATGTTGTGCTGTAACATAAAGTGCTGAAGTGTCTCCTGAGCAGATGCTGTGGTTGGAGCGCTGCCACCCATGAGTTACAGTGCCTGTTCTCACACCTTGCAGGGAGCCCTGCTCTCTGGGGCAGCCGCAGAGGGGGGCAGTGGGTACTGCAGTGCCTGTCCTGGAGGGTGAATTCCCTGCAGCATCAGAAAGACTCACGTGTGTCTCTTGGGGGTACTGGGCATCAGAAGGGCATCCAGCTACGGAGGTGGGGACAGATCCATGCATAGCTGGGAATGTATCTAAGGACTCTCAAAGGTTAAAGCTTAAAATTTTGCTTTAGTTTATTTGGGTGGTTTTGCAAGGCTTGGACTTCACTGCTTTAGACTCTGCCGGGGTGTTAGGGCTTGCTCGAGGCAGTGGTGCTATCTGTGCACACTGGGACCTTTGTTAGCCTTAGCTGAGCTCTGTGTCAAGCACAAAAGCGAGCCCTGGGGGCAGTGTTCGTAGGGCTGGAGCCCTGTGCTTTTTAAGAGCACGTCCCTAGTTCCCGGGGGAAACGGTGAAGATTTAATAAGGACTGGGATGTGCTCAGTCGTGGTGGCAATAGGACCGTAGGGAATCTTTCTGGCAGCTGCCCGAGGAACTTGGAGCTGTTCTCGCTCTAAATAAAGACGCTCCCATCATATCAACAGACTCATTTCTGAATTACCGACTGTGCGACTTGCACGTGCCCCAGCCTGGCAATGGCAGAGCACGGCTCTCCATTCCCTGCTGGAGCTCTCCCAGCAAATACGACCTGCAAGTGATTTCTTTCTTCCCTTGTTGTCCAGGGCAGCGTGCCAGTGACCTTGATGTGCAGTCTGAGCGTCGCTTCACGTCTTGGATTAAGGGGACCCTTTTATTTTTAAGGGTATTCCCTGGTATTTATAGCAAACCATGTGGTGTTGGGTAGAGAAATGCTGAGAATAGGAACTCAGGTGACAGCCGGGGGGATGCCAGGTTCTGAGCTGAAATTGGCAGGTGTAGCCCGTGCCCTTCTGTAGAGGGGCTGTGTGTGCTCAGTCTGCTGGGGAAGTACGACCCATGGAGTTGAAAAGCCATTGCTCTTTTCCTTCCATATGGTCCCAGAGAATGCAGCTGTGGGGAGGGCAGAACGTTAACAGCTTCAGCCTCATCTTCCTTCCTAAGTGGCAGAATAATCTGTAAGGCTGAGGTGCAGCTTCCCTGCTTGGTTTTAGAGACCACACTCAAAGTTTGTTCTTTGGTGGTTTATCACATTTAAACATATTCCCCAGAGACATTAACACACATCCTGTGCCAAGTGCTCTGCTTATCAGCTCTGTTTCCCCTCCCTTTGAGGAGTGCTTCGGTTTCATGTGTTGTGCAAGCCACTGAGCTGTGGTGGGGTGAACTGGGAGGAACCAGCCCCATGGGGTTGTGTTAATGCAACAGCTTTCAAGGGGTGGCGTTTCTTAGGTCTGTACCCTCCTTTCCATCCTAAAGCTTGTCACGCTGCAGGATGCAGACACAGCCCTGAGCATGACTGCTAGCTGGGACAGCCCTGTGACTGCTCCACAGCACAGTATCCGCAGGACTCAAGGTGTGTGGAAGCTGGTTGAGCCCAAACATTTGAGATCTGGGTTTGAAAGATGGAAGACATGAAAGATGGAAGTCCAAGGGCTGAGGGGCTGCTTTTGAAAAGCAGTAGATGCTCTCTGGGGACAAGTAGCTAACTGGCACCTCTGTAGTCAGGTAAATGTTAGGGTTGAATTCCAGTGACAAATACGTGATACTCGAGAAGGCCACTGGTCTGGCCAGCCGCCCTTGAGATGGAGCCAAATCCATCAGGGAGCGACATTTAGACAGCACCCTGCCAGGGCTGGTGGGAGAGGGACACCTTGCTTAACAGGGGATTAGTTTCTGGAAGTATTGCTGGATTTTTCTTGAGCTCTTATTTTTATTGAGGGTCCTCCAGGTTATTTAAGGATGGGCACATACTGCACTTTGCTCTCTCCCCAGCAGCCTGTGCATTCTCTTCTCACCTGCTTCTTTCCAGCAGAACAAGCACAGACATCAGCCTGGGCCAGAGAATAGATCCAGTCTGTCTGTAGTTTTCCCTCTGTTTACCCTAATTTCCTTCCTGTCAAGGTGGAATGGGGTTGGCTGTGAAATGAAGCACAAAGGTCCAGCATTATGGCCTTAGGGCACATGCCCTGAGCACCCGGAGCACTGGTGTGCATCCCTACTGTGTGCTCCACAGCTGCTGCATGGCTTGCATGGGGAAGCTATGCAGTATGCACTAAAACTAAGGCCCCATGGAAGAGCAAGGAGGAGCCATGGCTTTTCCATACACCCAGTGCCTTCGTAGTTTCATCACTCACCTGTTTTCCAGGCAGCAAAGACAGGTCATGGTTAATATACCTGGAAGCTCTGGAAAGTGAAGCTGTGGGGATGTGGAGCAGATGGAGAGGGGACAGGTTGTTAAGAAGATAAACATCTCCAAAGCCATGAGCTGCTGCCAACCAGGAATTTGGAAGGCTTTTTTTCTTTGCAGAGCAGAACAAATATCTGTTCTGTCTGCCTTTGAGAGGGGATGGGACCACTTAGGGGAGCTGCAGTAGGATATTAAGTGCTTCATCCCCAGGGCAGGGGAGCTCTGAAGTGTCCATGGATGTTTGCTCCACTCAGGGAGAACGATCTGGTGGTGCCAGTGCAGCTGTCACTGGTGCAGGGCCCCACTCTGCTGTGGACCAGCAGCATTTGGGGCTGTCTCACCCCAGCCCTGGGGTGGGCTGCTCCCGTGTGAGGGGGTCTGACCTGTGTGGGCTCTTGGCATGGCATGGGTGAGCAGAGATGGCGAGCAGCCAGCACGTTTGTTGGGACAGCATATGGTCAGTGCTTGTGTAGAGGTGCCTTTCCGGGGCCTAGGGCAGGGCAGGGATGAGGGCAGAAAGCTCCTGTGAGAGCTGGAAGAAAACTCATGCCCCAGCCTATGGATGAGAGGGGCTTATTGGTCCATGAGCTGGCACGAGACAGGTCTGTCTGCCTGCACAGCCCAGCTCCTGGGGCTGCCTAGCGCAGGGTTAATTAGTCTGTGGAGCTCCAAAGCTGCCATGATGTGTGCCTCACGTTAGCACATGATGCATTGCATGAGAGAGCAGGATTATGTTACTCCCTGAGCCATATGTTCACAATTACACGTTCTGGTTGAAAGCAACCCTAAACCTGAGATCAGGAGCGTTTCAATACCATTTGCCCTGGACTGCAATTGCATTTCTTCTAAATAAAACCCACTTGCTTGATAAAGCTCTGCAGAGCTGGACGTGGCTCACATAGTTTCCACATTTCCCAGCTGTTTGTTTGTTTCATTTACTTGAACCAGCACAAACACAACCCTTGGCGTAGCTGTCAGCAGGACATGGCCACCTCCTGACCTTGGCAAGGCTGCGTTTCCAGACCTCAGTCCCCGTGGAATACGACTCCTGCCAGCCCTGCCTCCTGCCTGCTCCCCTAAAGTTTTAGGGGAAGGGTGTGAACACCATCCCCACCTCAGCTGCAGCCTCCCCCTGTGATGCTCCTCTCCAGGACCATCTGCTCTGCTTTCTGGAAGAGAACTGCTCCAACTTGTTTGGGCCTGACGTTAAGGAAAGGGTGACAGGGAGGAGACACTGAGATGACTCTTGGATTCTAAAATCTCCAGAGTAACACAGTGAGTCCCATCTCCTGCTCCAGCATCTTCCACTGAAGATGATTTCTGAAATAATGGCAAAATGTCCCTTTGCAGGGGGTACCTCCCCTGGCCTTGTACGAGGCTGTGCCGGGTGCTGCCAACAGCACTGTACTCTCAAATTAAAAAAACTGAGTCAGCAAGGGAGATGGTGAAGGCAGCAGCCACCCTAGCTGCTTGCTGCAGCGCTGGGCAGGCTGGGCAGGGCTGTGCCTGGTGAGCACTGCAGGGTTCAATGTGTGCTCAGGGGGAAAGGAGTGCTTGCACTGGAGCCTCTGCTGCAAACCCCGCTCCTCAAGCGGGCAGCAGCACAGACCCCTCAGCCCAGGGGCGCCAGTGTGGGTATTCCTCCTGTGGAAGGTTGGGTCACTCAGGTGCTGGTGTGTCTCAAATGACTGGGGTGGGCAGATGTCCAAGGAAAAGCCGTGCAAACAGCTCCCCAGGCTGCAGATATAGCGGTCCTGCTGGCACAGCATCCTGCACCTGGGTCCCATGGAGTCCCACAGACCCTCCCTTGCCCCGGAGGCACAGCCAGAGTGATGTGCCCTCTCCACACCCCAAAAACCCCAAGCCCTCGTTACTGTTTATAAAGCTTCTGTGTTGGGGCTTGGTGCAGCATGGCTGGAATGAGCAGACATCGTGATGCTGTGCTGGCAGGAGCAGGCAGCAAGGTTCCAGGGCTTGGTTGGGTGGTCTGAGGTGAGGCTTCATGATGGAGGTGCTACCAACCTCACCAACCTCATAGCAGGAAGCAGCAGCAACTTATATTGCCTGACCACGTCCTCTCCCTTTCCTGCTCCTCATTGGTGCTACAACTCTATCAAGAAAAGAGTAATTAAATTTCCTCTTGGTGTCCTCCACTGCCAGGTGTGTCTCCTGCTTGGTTACTGACGGTGCAGAAAGTTCAAGGCTGTGTCCTGGGTTGGTGGCTGTGCAGGGGAGACAAGGCTTTGTGGTGCTGGGGGCTGTGAGGGCACGAGTGTTGCAGGCAGAGGTGGGGCTATGTTGCTAGGACTGCATGGGCTTGTACAACCCTGCCAGAGCTTTTGCAGCCCTCACAGGAGTGGCGCTGGCGTCTGCCGAGGAAGGGTGGGGGGAAACAGAGGGAGCCATTAGTAGGAATGGTCTGGGAGGCTGGGATCGGGCGTGCAGGCTGCGGGTGGGGGGCTGGAAACAAAGCATGAGCGTGCATCTTGGGCCAAAGTAGAAAATCCTCTGGTCAAGAGCGCCCACAGCCCACTGATGTGCTGGCTCCCTGGCCAGGGTGGAGCATGGTGCCTTGGCAGAGCCCTGCTGCCATCAACTGAAGTCTCTTTACATGCAGGGAGAGCTCTTCTGTGTTTTTTTCCTCACGGCTTTATATGTGAAAGCCTGGTGAGAAAAGGCAGCTGGAAGCTGCACAACTATCCAGCACAAAAGGCCTCAGAGGGCTGCAGCTGGCTGCAGGCTTAGGCTGGAAACATGGAAACTATTCTGCTCGTTGCTGGCATCAAATTCTGCACTCAAATTATGTGGTGCTGCGGCCAGGACTTTGCTGAGGCCTGCAGTGGGCCAGGCTGTGATGGAGGGGCTCTTGGTGAGCCATTAGGTATTGTTACCCTTGCTTGATGTGACATACGTGTGTAAGACAGCCTGGTATCCTTCCTCTGAAGAAGGTGACAGGGCAAAGCTGGTGTGGGACTCTGCTCTTGGCATCAACTGCGCTCCCAGCATGCCGGGAGGTGGGAGTGGCATTCCTGTGTTTGGACAGAGCCCCTCCTGCCTCGCTGTAGGCAGGAACTGAGCATCTTTTGGGTGGTTACTAAGGGAACCGAAAATGTTTGTTACTGATGCCCTGGCTGCACTAAGCACGGGGGCCGGCACAGCGCTTCCAAGAGGCAGAGCGGCCCCCGGGCTTGCCGAGCTCTGGAGCAGGCAGGAGTGGGCCCTCACCGCCTTACTCTGCAGCCTTTCTGAGACCACCTGGTATTTCTCTTGTGTCCCAATTTGTGACCTGGGAGGGGACATGCCCCCCTGTGTGAGTGCTGCAGCTAGCCTCCCACAGTGTGATGGATCATGAGCCTGACCTAGGCTCTGAAGGCAAAGCTGGAGCCACCTGGAAAATGCTGGTGCAGGTGGTAGAGAGCTCTAGTGTTTTATAAACTACTGAAAATGCCCCAACTGTGCTGGCACTGAAGCTGTGTTCTCTACCAACATGCACTCGAGGAGAGCGACACAACCATGTGCTCGCTGCTGGGCCACCTTCCTGACACATCTGATTTGCATGGGCCTGGGAAGCTGGAGCAGTTATTGGGGCTTCAGTGTGTAACTGCTCCCTCTTTTCTCTCACAGGGCCTGGCAGTTACACCGTGGGCACCATGTCGGAGCGCTTTGACTGCCACTACTGCCGTGACCCTCTGCAAGGGAAGAAGTACGTGCAGAAAGAGGGTCGCCACTGCTGCGTCAAGTGCTTCGAGAAGTTCTGTGCCAACACCTGCACTGAGTGCAAGAAACCCATTGGTGCTGACTCCAAGGTGAGCATGGAGCAGTTAAACGGGTGAGGAGGAGACAGGGGGATACCAACAAACCTCCCGTTTGTTTTCTTGGCTCTGGTTTGTGTGAGTTCTCTTGGGAGTGCTCTGGACGGTGGGCCACGTGCTCCTTGGGCAGAGCCATGGCTCTGGGCACTGCAGTAGGGCAGCTGGGGATGAGCTGGTGCTTCTGCTTCTCGGGATCTAGATTCAGCCACGTGAAGTGCTGCAAATGCTGAATCACCCAGCAGCGACACCGCAGGCACCCCATCCTGCGCAGGGCTTGCAGGAAGCTCATCTTCCAGGCAAAGCACTCAGGAAACATAGCGTCTGCTTTTCTCAGTTTGTCAAATGTTTCTTGCTTTGTGTTTGTGCCAGTTAATGTACACCAAAACTAGAGGGAGCCTGACACCCAAAGAAGCCCACACCTACAGAGCTTCAAATCTCAAAGCTGTTGGTTTGAAGCATCTTCTGCCACCTTGAAAGTCCGATGTGCATGTGAATCTGTCAGTGAGTTTGGGTAGATGTCCTTCCTGTACCTGGCTGCAGATGAGCTGCATCTCCAACCTCAGAATGCAGATGTGCTTAGGACTTAATGATGCTACTCCTTACTGCCTGGCTGATGAGACAAGAGTTTGGTTTTAGGGTGCTCAGGAAGGGCTTATTGCTCACCCCATTTCTGTTCATTCCAGGAGCTGCATTTCAAGAACCGTTACTGGCATGACACCTGCTTCCACTGCTTCAAGTGTTACACGTCCCTGGTCAACGAGCCCTTCATGCTACGGGAGAACAACAAGGTTTGGTGTAGCAACTGCACTGCCAAGGAGGATGCGCCCCGGTGCAAGGGCTGCTTCAAGCCCATTATTGCAGGTACGTGTGCCAGGGATACAGCTATGGCTGCTGAGTTCTGCCCTAGGGTGAAACCCCACAGGGGTTTATCAAAGCATGGAAGCTGCTGTGAGGGGTGTGGGCAGCATAGGGGAAGGTTGGCACACCACAAAACGGTGCAGGTAGTGAAAGGCTGCTTTGCAGTTAGCCCTCATGTGGGTAGCTGGCCCAAGACGTTAAGACTTAAACCATTCCTACCAAAAGCTTTGCTCTCTATATCAAGGTCCCCTTCTCAGAAACGCTCTATTTAAGAAAAATCTAGAAGCAATTTAGCAATTATTTTAAGAAGATCTAGAAGGCCATGGCTAACAGTAGATACAGAAAGTATGAGCTCATCCCTTGCCCATGTTACAGTTGAATCCTGGGCACAGGGATGGACAGGGCTTGCTGATAGGTACATTACACTGCCTGGGGTGAGTGTTTGTCACACGCCTGAAATCCTCTGTAACAAATTATTCCTGTCTGTTGTAGGAGACCAAAATGTCGAGTACAAGAAGATGGTCTGGCATAAGGACTGTTTCACTTGCAGCCAGTGCAAGCAAGTGATTGGATCTGGGAGCTTCTTCCCCAAGGGTGATGACTTCTACTGTGTCTCCTGCCATGAGCATAAGTTCGCCAAGAGCTGTGCTAAATGCAAGAATGTAAGTCCCTCTGCTTTGCACAGGGAGCTGCCAGAACTGGCTCTCACATGTCTTTAGAAATGGAGAGTAAACCACCCCAGAGATTGTGCTGGAGCTGTAGTAATGCTTGTTTTCCTTCCTTGAGATACTAGTGCAAGCAGCTGGTGGTACAGTAACGTGAGCGCTAATGGTTCTTGCACACTACAGAACCTGAGCAGGAGCTGTGGGGTTGGTTAGCTGAGCTCTGCTGAAACCAAGCAGGCACTGGCTTTACACTTGCTTTGGGGATGGTTTAAGGTCTCTAATAGGCATTGTGTATTCAAGTAGTAACACCGTGTTTTATAGAACAGCTGTCTTAAGCTAATCAGCTGCAGAAGTTGTCGAACTGCAGCGTCACTGCAGGTAAAGTAGCTGTTCCAAAAGCTCCAGGCACAAGATTTCAGGCTGGGGGACTGTGAATGCTGCACCATTGTAATAAAAGCTTTCCAACGCTGTGCTCACTGACAAACCCTGCCCTCCACCCCCATGCCCGCATCACCCCTCTTCCTCCCTGCTGATTCCAAAACCCACCTCTGCTCTTTTGTCTCCTAGCCCATCACTTCTGGAGGCCTCACTTACCAGGAACAGCCCTACCATTCTGAGTGTTTCATTTGCTCTAACTGCAAGAAGCCACTGGGCGGGAAGCGCTTCACAGCTGTAGAGGATGAGTTTTACTGCGTCGAGTGCTACAAGGAGTGTGTGGCTAAGAAGTGTGCTGGCTGCAAGAATCCCATTACAGGTATGTTGGATTAAATGCAGTTTGAGGGCGGCGGGTGCTTAAGGTCAGAACAGCGATCCCCAAAGGCAGGCAGCTCTGAGGGCTGCTAACACCAGAAGCAGGGCTAGTATCCCAAGCAATTCATATGTGTCCAACTACAGATTATGTGCTCTTGCTCCATTGGAGCCTGAGTTACTGAGCTCTTCAGCCTCAAACTGGCCTCCTTCAAAACTTTCCCAGCTAGAACCGTTCCCACCTGTATCTCAGTCTGGGAACCTTATGTCTAAAAAGAACAGTTTTATTGCCCCAAAGTGACATCTGGTTGGACTGCTGATGTATTTTACATGTGAGTTACTGGATCACAAAGCTCACTATCCTACATTCCCAGCAGGCCTGCATTCCATTATGGATTTCAGAGCACAGATCTGAGCCTCTACCTCCAGGTAGGGCGTTGAGCCCAACCTCTCCTTGCTCTACCTCTTGATCTTTCCTTCAGCTTGACTTTCCTGGGGAAAAGATCCAAGAGAAAAAGCTTATTGCAGAGACAAGCCCCACAAGCCTTTTCCTAAGCTGCCCTTCTCTCTTTTGCTGCTGAACTGCAGTAACTGAGCAGTGAACAAGGTGGTTCAGTTGCAGTTTTGGGTACGATTTTAGGCATAAAACTCTGGCCTGCTGCACTACAGAAGCAGCACAGGAGGTAGGAAGAATGGGATCTGCTGTTTGGTGGGCTAACCCAGCCAAGGGAAAAGCTACTATCGCCGTCCTATAATTGTTTTCTCTCCTAGCAGGATTTGGAAGAGGAACCAGTGTGGTTAACTACGAAGATGAATCCTGGCACGATTACTGTTTCAAATGCACAAAGTGTGCCCGTGCTCTGGCCAACAAGCGCTTTGTTTGCCATAATGGAAAAATTTACTGTGCTGAGTGTCCCAAACGACTGTAAGGAGCAGAGAGCAACTGCTGTAAAACGGATTGTAGAGCCTTGCTTTCCAAACAGTCCTGGTAAAGGAGCAGGTCCTTTGCATGTTAAGAACTTCTAACTTTTTCCATTTTAGTATAAAAACTTAAGTAGCCTCAATATACTGGGTTTGATTTGGACGCTCCTGCAAGACAAAAGCATGTAGCGTTGCAAATACCTAACTCTGCTTCCAAGTAACTCTTAGTGTAAAGGCTGGAAATGCCATTAGATTTAGTGTTAGAGATCTGCATACTACATAATCTGTGTGTGGCTTAAGCTAAAACAAAGTGTTTTTAAACTGGTCTGGCAAATGGTTAAGCTTGGCATCTAAATGAAGTGGGTTTGACAAGGCATGTGCCTCCGAATGGATGTGCAAAGATTGTACCCAGGATCAGAGAGATCCATTATTAATGCTTTTACAATACAGGTAACATTATATACATCACACCATTAACAGCAGCTCAATAATAGATACCCTTGCTTACCCTACCACACCAAATTCCAGCACGTGTATGGAAAGGCTTCATAGGACAATGTTTTGGCAGTATGATTTAGCTGCAGTTAAGCTTTCAGAAACTTCAGTTAAGCTTTCAGAAACTTCAGTTAAGCTTTCAGAAACTTGCTTTAGTTTTGATTTCCGCATGGTTTGCCCAAAGGTTGTACTCATCAGCTTTTTTTACATCACTGTTCCATAAGACTGTCAATATACAATTATTAATCCATTAACAAGAAGTAAATCTTTCAGCTATGACAAAATGCACGTGCATTTAAAAGTGCCTTAAAAATAGCTCAGACGACAATAGCTCTCCTATCATGTCAGTATGTTTTAAGGTTTAATAAAAGTGAGCCCAGTGCCTGCCTGGAGTCTTAACAGTCTGGAAAATGATTTTTTTCCTTTTGCCACCCTACATGCCTGACACCTCTTATGGCTGAGTATTGAAACCATCCGACATGATGATACTGGCAAAGTCAGGAGTCAGCTGTTCTGCCATAGCACCCTTAAAAATCTAAGGACCAAAGCAATAATTTCCATAAACTAATTGATTTCTTTAATATATAACTGACACAGCACCATCTGCCAAGAACAGCCTGTGTGAAAAAGCCCTTTGGAGAACACATGCATAGCCACCGGCCATGCACAGACCCACTGCTGCCCTTCACCAACCTGAATGCCCGTTTAAGGTGGTTTCTCACAATGCTCACTACCACACAGAAATATTTATCAACTGGATGCTGCTCTGGTCATTCCCTTTTGTTCAGAAACACCTACCAGAAACAAAGAAACCTTGCAAGAGAAACAAAGGCAGCATCTTGCTGAATTCCTGACTGTTACTGCAGCCTCTGAGCCCCGTCAGACTCACTGTTAGAAGAGGCTGGTGCTGCGAGTAGAAAGCAAAGGCTTACAGTGAAAAGAAAGTCAAAGAATTCACCAGTTAACAACTGGCATATAGAAACGCAGCAAGATCTGAGGGTGTTAGCACAAATACCTCCCCAACCACACAACTGCAACTGCCAGAGAGGCTCCTAGTTCTGGGAACCTGCAGCAAGCAGAAGTTAGAGCAGAACCAGCACACATCTTGAGGCAGGTCAGCAGGGCGAGGGCTGGAGACAAGGTAACGTTCAGCACTGGAGAGATAAAACAATGTTCAACTGCAAAGTTTATTTAACAGCACGCACGTATTTACAGAGAGCTGTAACAGACCACTCAACAAATAATATCAGGACAGAAAAAAATAATAATGGCATCTTATTTGTTAGAATGATTGTCTCTGCCAGAACGGAACAGCTATCGTACAAAAATACGTTTCTCTCTTTACCTAAGGCACTGCTCTAAAGTCTAAACCAGTTCTACCATAATCAGAATAGCAGTGAGAGTAAGAAGGCTGAGGGTTTCTTACTGTAGCTGTGGTGTTGAGGAACAAACACATTTAGTGGTTCCAGCAAAACCCATTTGCATTTAACCCCTGAAAACGCAGCTGCCATTTGGATGATTCGTTGGAATTGACGTATCAGCCAATGGTCTACAGAGGATTTGAGACAGCTCTTCTTTAGCATAATCACTTACCCAGTGTATCTGTTACAGGAGATGTAAGAGCAAGACTGCATCGTTACTTTTAGTAGCAATTTTCACAAGATGCTTAGTTAATCTCTTCATGCTGTAAAATGTGGGCGGGTTTAGGTTAAATAGATTACTTAATACAGGCTTTAGGGGAAGGGGAATACATAGGCAACTTGCAGCCACTGCTATGAAGCTAGAACAGGAACACGTAGAATAATTAACATGAACAAAACATGACTTCAGTGGTCTAATACTGTTATATACACAATAAAATAATACTTCCGTGAGCGGAGATAAATAAGTAATTCAAAAGGAAAAACATTTTTTAAAAGCATGACAGGTTAAACTGCACTATGTCAGACATACCTAGGTACTCAACATTCTTGCAATATATTAGTGCATTTGCCATAAAATGTTTGGATGTTTGCCAATAGGTTAAAACACATTAGTGATGCATTTGGAAACCGCCAATATTTTCCGTGTTAGAAAAGAAGGGATTTTTCTTCAAACTTGAACATATTCTGACTTTTTCATTTTTAAATAGCACATGAACCAACAAGTCACAGCATTTTTCTAGAGGGTTATACGAAGGGAGTTCAGCTTTTAACACACATTGAACGAGTCTTTCGTGTCATTGAGCCATTTCAGGGCAGAATCTGTCCAGGAGCTAACTGGGGAGCCTCTGGTGGCATGCTGCTGTACTTGATACTGATGGGAAAATTAAGAGACTCAAAGATGTTAACATAAAGTCTGTAAAAGGGAAACAAGCCATATTTGAACAAGGAAATCTTATCTGACAAGTAGCTAAAATAATGGAATAGAAACATCAGCACAACAGTTTCCCTGATATGTTTCAAGGTGCAAATCTAGAAGTTTGTCATCCCTCCCCCTGGTGTTTTTTGCAAACTTGAAGATGGATAAAGGTAAACAAGCAGCTTTTCAAAACAAGGCCTTCGGTACTTGATAAAACACTGGATTACTGAAGTGCAATCAGATTATTTCCAGGTCTCTAGTGTTCACAGTTCTGTCCAAAGAGCAAAGAGAAGAAAACATTTAACCATCATGACTGTGTGTATGCCACATATGTCTATCATCACTGTCAGAGTCTATGTCCAGGGAGTGAGCAGAGAGCCACGTGATTACTTACAGACCAAAATGAGCCCAGTAGCTGCTCTTTTTTATATACAAGTATTAGCTTTCAAAAGTTATATATATATAATTCTTTAGACAGAATATGGCTTAACGTTTTCAAGTTCAAAATTAAAAGGCAACACTTCATATACTGCAATTCTAACACTTTTGATCAGGGCAAAACATGATCAGCCATATGATATCAAATCCTTCTGTTCCCATGGCCCACACAGCTGTGGCCTCAAGGAAGGTCTCCGTAAGGCTATGTCCAGGGGATAAACTTCACGAGACGCAGAGAGACAGAGGAGACTCAGGAAACAGTTCAGTCTAGAAAAGTGCTACACTTTAATCAAAAAAGTGCTACACATCACTTAAAGATAAGGTGGATAGCAAGGCTGGTTTTTTCTGCTACTATTCATTTCAGCTGTCCACGCAGTCATTTTTCTCAAGGAAAGAGAACTCCTGCTGTGAGTACATCCCTGTGGGGTTTAGCGCCAACACCAGAGAAGTTTAGTCTTATGTAAACTCCGTTACTGAAGCCTCTCTGACACAGGATGCTGCACTGCATCAGGATCTGGCTTCTCAAGTACATGTGGCTTCAGATGCAGCCCTACTTCTTTCAGAAGATTCAGGATACTGTGTGTGCAGCTTTACTACTCCTGTAGAATTTAAGGTTGGTGTTACCCTCCTCAGTGAAGTGAAAGACTATTTTGCAGTAAGTAGAGAGGTCAGCTAATACCTTGCCAGAGCCTGAAGAGACCTTGTAAGACCATGCAGGTCAGCATCAGAAAGTTACAGAACATGCTTAGGAGTGGAAAGGTCTTGCCTGTAAAGTTACATCAGACACCTTTTCAGCTGTTAGTATCTTCAAACGTAATGTGCCATTTAAGACATCTTAGAAGAAGCCTAAAAGTACAACGGATGGGCTTGTGTGCTGGTAGGAGGTACAGGAGCTTCACAGCGCTCAGCTGTGTCTTTGGAAGAGCCTTAGCATCCCACCTTAGCTGCTGTCTAGAGCAAGTCCCTAAAAAGGCATCAGCTGGTGACTCCTTTTGACAGAACGCAAGTTACAAGCACTAAAGAAAGAGCTTTCCCTCCAGTCTATGCATTGGAAAAAGTGCCTTGGAAGGAAGAAGCTGAAGTTAAGGCAAGGAGAGTAAAATGCAAGGAAGTTAATTATCTAGCCAGAGGAAGAGACAGGGAAATCAGCTTGGATTACCTGATGAAGCATCTATAGGTTTGGTCAATGAATTCACTGCACCATCTTCCTCAAAAGCCAATTTGGGACTAGAAGGTATTGTAGCAGCATCATTCAAGTTTTGATTACAGTTATCAGCAGAGATGTTGTCTGAGCTCAGTTTGGTTGACTTGGAATGTACTCCAACGTCGATAAACTCCTCAAAAGTCCATGAGCCAGATTTTCCATTAAGGTTCTGAATAAGTCCAATTGTATGATCAGCTTCATTCACACCCAACTTCACCGAGTCATCAATAACCATTTCTTTTGCAGGATGGCTAGGGGGAAAAAAGAATGGATCCTTGTGTTACAGCATCTGGATGTTTAACCTTTAGATTCATTACAGGAGAGCCAATTAGCAGCTGGCATACTTTGCAAACCACTAAGTATCCTGAAGGGCATTCCTAGACAAGCCTCTCCAGCTGCCATGTAGGATCTCCCCTCCCAGAGCCCATGAAGAAGAACGACTCACCAGCATATACCTGCTTTTTACTACACTAACGACTCTCAGGTAAGGTCCAGCTCCCGAAATTTGATATAAGAAAGGAACAAGTTTGAAGTCTGCAGCATTAAAACCTTAGAGGCATGCAGTTTTTTCCTTTCTTTCTCCAGTTATGACTTTCAAAACACAAAGCTTACCCTCAGAAAACCAGCAATATTTAAAACAGATACAAAATCTAAACCCAAATCACAGTGATCAATTTTCATTCATTCTTAAGAAAATCATGAAAACGTCTTTATATTCCATCACTGGAAGAATGAAATGAATTTATCATCACTTTAAAAGAAGAGTTCACAATGTCAAATCTAAGTCATTAGCATTTAGATGAGCAAATGGAACAAACATTAGAGGACAGATTTTCCAGTACTGGATGGAAATGCTTCATGTTCAAAAAGATAAAATTTGAAATACTAAAAAAAAAAAAATTCCCATCCCAGGGGGCTTTTGTGTTGTTATCTGGTGTTCCAATGCAAGTGAGACCGTTCTAGTGCTTTCTGGAGGTTATTCTTCCTTTTTGGTGTGGTTGTCCCCCCTCTAATTTGATGTTAAGGAGGACTGCTACTCTTCATGAGCAACACTAGTTGCTGGCTGTGTGTCTCAGTTCTTAGCAAAGCCAGGACTAACGTGGTGCCATCTAAACAAGCAATTAGCCTGAACTAACTGCCTCTGTGAAACAGTGAACTGACAGCATGCACACACCACATGCCTGGAGCACGCCAGAGACGCACCACAAAGCTCACGGGGTGCAACATTTGCTGCACTGCTACATACAGTGCTAAATTTAATTTAAACATGGAGAGGGATTTCTTGTGTGATGGGTAATGGCTCTGCCAGTCAAGCAGCCACCTACACAGACTCACCTGGAATCCTTTAGTTCAGTTCCAAGTAGAGACCCCTCGTCCCTTTTAAAGTCGCCTCCGTTCATAAACACTTCACTGGCCTCCAACTCGGACACTTCTTGTTCATCAGGCTTGGTAGGGATCAAGCTACACACAGCCTCTGAACAGCCCTCTGCCTCCCCCTTGGCAGCTGGGGGCAAGTTGATGCCATTTAGCTTTCCTGAATACAGGGTTGGGGGAGAGAAAGAAAAGAAGGAAGAGAGCTTCAGTAACAGAACTGCTATTGTAAATGAATAAACCACAAGTGCCAAAATGACCTTTCCTTGCCAAGACTTGAGGTGCTTGGCTTTGATAGAATAACAGACAAGCTGCCTAAAACAATGTGAAATTTGATTTCCATCTTTAAACATACACCTGTAAAATGAAAGCCTCCTGCCTGCATTTCACACTCAAATAATTTGTGTGTTTTATCATTTTGATTGTCTCCTGTGGTATGAACCAGGCAATGATCTACTCTGTTCAGAGCCTCCCTGACATTTCTGGAACTGTGCCTCCCACCATCACAGTGCCATTAAGTGATTGCCATTTTTAACAACACTTAAACCTCACCAAGATGCTGACTGCCACTTAGACCCCACTCACCAAATTCCCTTACCTGGTTGATCAGTCTTCTCAAGAGCCAACTCTTCTTCCTCTTCAATATCCTCTCCCTCAATAGCCTCAGAGACAGACTTCCCTTCGTTCTGCAACTGAATGGCCAGAGTGTTACTCAGAATAAGCCGCTACCATCTAGTGTTTCACAAACAGTTCAGTCACAGCTCCCATGCAGGATGACTCAGTCAGGTCACCCAGAAGCACCCACCCACTCTGCAGAGCTAGAGCTCTTAACGGAATGTGTGGAGCCTATGAACTATTGGAATTCTCCCTTATTCTTACACAGTGTGTGCAAAATATTTATTGATTTTCAGCCATCTGAAGACTTTGGTCTTTGGATGTTCAAGGAAGAAAGGCTACTCCCCTCAATCTGATCTGCCTAATTTATCACGAACCTTGGGTCACTACAGTAACAAAAATACATCCAGTTTACTATAGAGATCCAGGGAACATCCAAGATTTGCTTTAATCAAACAGATCAAGCCAGGAATTTAAATTTCCTGGGGAAAAACAGCCCCAGTGGAATGTACACAGTTTAAAAAAAAGTGATACAAAAAATCCATTCCTAACCAGTGGATTTTAACCACTCTGCAGGCAGTAACACCAGATCACATTATTTCTATATGCCTTGGCATCAAAGATTCCCGGTTGGGACAAGCCAAGCAGAAGGATGAGTGCAAGGGGAAGCTACCAAGCATTATTCTGGCATGCCAGAATTTGTGCTTCACGTGGAAGCCAGTTTTGTAAGGATCAGAGGAAGACAGGATACACAGGAAAGCCTTCTCTCAGAGAGGCCTGTTCTGTCGTTATGCAGATCCGAACACGTACCTTGGATTCGTTTTGATCCGATTTCCGCGTTCTTTTCATTATTTCTTCAATTCTCTGTTAAAAGAGGGAAAGTATTTGCTGTGACATACAGACCTTTATATTTCAGCATTCAGGTTTAAATTTTGATCAATCATAATGTATTTTCCCATTTTATATACTACTTTTATTACTATTTTTAAAGCTCACAACCCACAGCCAGCTTTCTTTAAAGCACACACTACTATTTAAATGCATCCAAGACCACGTTCAGTTTCACACCTCCACCACTACTTTAGGCTGAGAAACTTCTCTGCTTTACAAGCAGCATACCTTCTTTCTTTCCAGCCTTTCCTGCATGTTTTGCTGCATAATTCTCTCTCTTTCCAGCCGCTGTCTTTCAGCCTCTTCTTGAGCTTTTGCTTCAGCTTCTTCTCTCTGAAAATAAAAACAAAATGAACAGAGCACCCAGTGCACAACTCATCACCAGGAGTTAAAAGCAGAGCGGTTAGAGAGATTTTAATACAGCACAGACAGGAACATCAGACAATTGCTATTTAATATTACCATACATCGCAGCTAAATGCCAATTGCCCAGCTACTGACATGAAATATATATTGACTATGACATTCAGAACCTAATCTGAGAAGAAGAATGATGTGTGCGTACCCATACTGTGATCATGCAAATGTTCTGGATGTTTCTGAGCTACTTGGGGTTCAAACTATACTTTAGGTTGAGGATTTGTCTAGGGGTGATAATTTATAAAGTAACTAGACAGCAATGAAACTCTAAATGCAGCAAGGTTAACTTAAAAATCTCAGCAGTCAGGTATCACTACCAATGGACTTGGTAGTCTGCACCTTCTGTTCCTTCTACACCAGAGAATTCTTTTCCAGTATGACTGGAAGAAGACAGAAACATAGTTCATGCTCTGAGTAATTGTTAAAAACTTAAACAACCTTTTAAAGAAATGTTCAGACATGTGTCAGTGCTATCCATAAGATACAGCTCTTCACACAAAGAGATGTTCATCACAAATCTCATTTAAATAAAGTCCATTTTCTGTAAAACAGGTGCCTCTGGTTTGAGGGGTGCCTTTGTAAAGGTACACATACCAGCTGTAGAACACTATCCATCTTTCTTTTAAAGGAATCAGAGCAAGCCAGGTGAGTTCACAGACAGACCACCTCTGATAAAGTGGGCTCAGTACAAATATTTTACGTATGTAAAATACCATCCCAGGTGGCTAAAAAGAAATCTGCTTCTGCCTCATGCCTGAATTTATCAATTGTTAAAAAAACCCAAACCACAAACCTCACATAGACTAGAGCAAGGGAGGGACTTCAAGACATTCTCAAATCCCTCTAGGACAGGACGAACTCCACTTTCCCTCATTCCTGACATATTTGTCAAAAATGTCCTGTGAAGGAAAATCAAAGACAACCCCCTACAAACAAACAGACCTGGTGTTGAAGCTCTGCAAGTTTTTCCTGCTCTTCCTGTTCTCTGCGGATCTTCTCCTCTTCCGCCTGTCTTTGTTGTTCTTCATAAGCCAGTCTCTGTTCTTCCTCCTGTCTGCGGAGCTCCTCCTCCCGCCGGGCTTTCTCCTCAATTGCTCTCTTGGCCATTTCTTCTTCTCTGATTCTGGTGTTTTCAAGATACAAAATACCAACTGGATGTTTATTTCTTTAAACATGTGCAGGCATGAGACCGACCAGGAAAGCGAGAATGTTCTAAGTCACAGAATCACAGAATCAGAGCATACACAGAGTTGGAAGGGACCTCATAAGGATCATCAAGTCCAACTCATTAAGTCATAAGTAACTGTTTAAAGCTAATTTCTGGTGTGGATTTACAAATGTCACCATCCAGACCCTTCAGGAAAAAGCATTCCTGAATGTAACTTGGAAGACACTATCCATGTGTACGTAACTGTTCTTTGCTGATGGCAAAGGCCATGGCAGGTTGCTCCAATAATGGAATGTTTGGCTGAGGACTGGATTAAAGTGACAACTAATAAATACCACCTGCTCCCATGACATCAATGAAGCTCTCAATTACTGTCAAACATAAATTTAGTTGGATTTTCTTCTGTAGTCCAAATTCCAGAAACACTGGAGGCGAAGGCTTTCAGATCACGTGGATATACATAACAGATCTGACGACATCGTGTTTCTGATGAAACGTCTGTAGTGACTACATGCAAGTTTAGGACACCTTATAGCCATGAGTGGAAAACAAACAAAATCTAATGTTCTGCAATGTTCATGGGAGCAGAGACAGGCAAGCCTTGATCTGGAATAAAGTTGGTCAGCACACAGGTAATTATTTTTAGAAATTTTTATGCAGTGAACCAAATGTACACTGGTTTATCACCCTGAGTTACTTGGCTGCAACATCTCTGATCCAGATTTAGGATCACTGATGTGAGATTTAATGTACCATCAAACCACCATCTAAGTTAATCAGAGGGAAGTTAAATACTGAGAGGTTGACTGTTTCAACACACCAAAACAAATACAAGTACTGTTAAAAGCACATGCTAGTTTTAAAATAAAAGCACCAGTGGTGACTGGAAAGAAAAAGGAACAGTGATTTGCACAGGGACCGTGCATGACATATGACATGATATACAGGTTAATGATAGACACAGCAACCCGTCTCATCTCAAATGGTGCTAGTGCCTGTCTCTGTGCTTCAGGAACTGCAAAACCATTTACAGGATCTTAAATTAATGCTCAAGAACATACACAGCTGAAGTGTCTACTCCAACCACACCCCAGCACTGTAAGCATCCCTTCCTTCTGCTGAATCATTACCTTTCCTCTTCCTGTCTCTGAATTCTTTCCTGGTCTTCACGTTCTCTCTGCTCTCGCGCTAGACGTCGTTTCTCTGCCAAGATTTTAGCAGCTTCTTCAGCTGTGGTGGTCCCTGCTACTGTTTTGCTACCTGATTCTGCAAAGGTTGAAAGAAACTGCTGTTAAAAAAAACCCAGTAACCTAAAATTAAGAAAGGTGTTATCACTGTGAGATGAGATTTTTCCTTTAGCAGCTGACCCGATCTTTCCAATCAGCGCCCATCACTCCGGATGTCTATACCTTGTACCTAAAGGCCCACAAGAGCCAAAGGGGAGTCCTAAAGAGATGCAGAGTCACAGCATCTCACTGACACTGCAGTAACAGAACTCATTTCAACTACACTGACCCATCCAATCACCACAGTACTTAAACATTTCTAAAAAGACACATAGATTCTCTAACACTTAAAAGAAAACTGAAGACAATATTGGTTTTGGAAATGTACTTAACTTCTTTCTAATAAAACTGAATGCACCTGATCTTAAAGTGGAAATGTTAGGTTTTTGTCTTCTCTCATGCCTTTGCATGTACAGAGTATGTTAGGGTGCAAGTAATGACCTAAGAGCATATACTAACAACTTCAGTAATTACCATATTTCTACACATTTTAGCAACAAATCGATTCCCAATTTTCAGGGACACCAAAACAGCTCCAGCCACCGGGTTAGTAGATATCTGTACAGTCCTGCAGTTTGTTTATTCATGTTGTGCCTGGTGCTATGGTAGAGATATTATAAATTAAAATATTGTACATTTTTAAAATTAATATATATTACAACATTGGAGGAAAAAACCACTATTGCTGTCCAGCTGCTCTCAATATATATTGAAAGAATTCAGATTTTTATCAAGTTATTCTCACTCTCTAGAAATATTGCTGTTTGAATATGGCTAAAGATCATCTGAATATCCAGGAAATTAGCTCCTGGTGTCAAGTAGAGCAAAGAGCATCATAACATGAGGACACACATTTCTTCTTTTCCATATTTCACAGATCAGCGCATATATGCCTGCTTAACATTGATAAATAAACCTTCAAGCCAACTTAATTTTAATCAACAATGACATCAGGGTTTCATCAGTTATTTTGCTTCTGACCTAAAGAGAAGTTAATTCAAAACACAATGTCGTCATTAGCGACTTTAATACCCGGAAAGCTGCTTAAGCCCCATGGACACGTAATCACTACCTGCAGCTCTAGGGTATCATTACACAGAGTACACCCACAGCAGTTCAATTGTGGCAGTGCTCTGTGTGTAAAAACTGTTCTTGGGGTCCCTGTGGAAAACAGAGAGTGCAGTCACAGAGGAATTTTCTAAAATTTATCCAACACTGAAGCAGCAGCACCTCCCCAGGACACACACTGCTGATCTGAGCAAAAAATGCAGTCATGGTGGTGCGATGAAGAATCAGCCATGACACTTCCAAACTTGAACTTAGTCAAAAGAGCAGTTGGAAGAACCATTCACAGGACCTTCCTACTCCAGACCTGCATGTACTAAATGCTTTTAGTCCTATATTTTGCCTTTTTTGTCCTTAAATTTTAAAGAAAAGGTGGGAGGTTTCATTTACTGTTGCCAGTATACAAATCAAAATCAAAATGTATTGCTTCTCCTCTGCCATTTGAGTGTCTTGTCAGCCTAGACTAGTCACTTCTTACAGCAGAAGCCATCTCCTGTTACACACTGTGCAGCAGCCAATGCAGCAGTCCCATTTTAACGCTCCCAGCATTTCAGTCGTATCAGAATTGGTTGAGATGTAGTATCTGGTTTAACTTATTTCTCCCCCTTCAAAATTAAATGTAAAGAAGACCACTTAATCCTCAGCAAGAATCCTAAAGGTTTTAGGCTTTTAGGTTGCAGGTCGTAGGGTTATACCATAACAACAGCTTGAAATTCAATGAATGATGGTATTGAAAGTGAAGTAAGAAAATCAAGCTTAATGATTCAGAGCACTGCAGATATGGAAACAACAGGGTGCATAAAACCAAAAGAACACTGGAGATCTCAAGTCTATGGGGGATCTTCCCTTTCCATTTTCGCTTCTGAGGCTTTACTGATGCTTTCCATATGGTTGCTTCACTAGTGCTTTCATCTCCATGCACCCCTTGTGCAGTTTATTTCCAAAGGACAGGACATGGGACTTCCCAAGATGATTGCTAACATGCCTTAAGAAGATTCTTCCAGCATTTTAAACTCAGACCTATTTTTAGTTTGCTCTCACTGTTGTTCTGGGTAAGAACCGTCTTTTTCTCAAAGAACCTTTTTGTGATAAAAAGGAGAGAGGGAAATAGGCAAGAGAAATGTCTCAGAACAATTGCAAAATGCACCTACAGGGCTGAAAGGTGATTTGCTGGCCTTATTTAATTCTAGTCTGTGGTTCTAAGAGCAAAGAGGCACCATTAAGACACCTGCAGCCCTTAGGAATACAGCCTGCCTTTAGGGAGTTCCTTTTCAGCAATATTTGGTTGCCAACTGAACAGGAAGGATGCAGAAGGTCTGCAAGTTGTGAAGAGGTGGAAGTTGAACCTCCTCTTTTCTTCCCATTTAATATTATTTTTTTAGAAGCTAGAGAAGAACATTACACAGATCTGCTGTGTGAGAAGCTGGTGTCAGTTCCTTACCAGACTGTTATTGTCCTGTTTGACAGGGAGAAAATAAACATGCTTGTTTCATAGCATTAGCTGGATGGAGGGAAGATTCCAACATATTGAGGAAAGTAATTTATTCACAATTAATCTAAAAATCATATTCTAAAGCCTTCACTACCCAGATACAAAAAAGTGAGGCTCCATGATATTTATTACCTATCACCATGCATAACATGAGAGCTCATGAAGGAGCACTTCTTATGCTTTAAGTTGAAACAAGCCTTTTAACTCTCAGAGAAGCTGCAAAAGGCTGCTGCCAGAAATGACAACTGCTTCAAGTCACTGAAAACCAGAAAGTGTTTTACTGCAGAAGAATGTATTTTAGCAGGAAGACACAAAAAAAACCCAAGACAAAAACTTGACTGCTCTCTGTCAGCAATAGGCAATCAAATTTAGTTTGAGGGCGAAGAGATGGTATGAAGATACAAGTCCACAAAGCAGAAATTAGGTTGAACCTACAAGACCTAGAGACTGCTTTGCCACATGCCATCTGCTGGTGTACTTTGACTTCAGCAGCTGTCTGGAATATGGTATTGCTCCAACCCACAGCGTGAACAGATGTGTGAAGTGAAAGCTGCTTTGAAAGCTGAAAGCAACTTTTTCTTTTGAAGAACAAAGACTTTTGCCTCACTTAGCAATACTGCAGTGTCCCACAACATTCAAGGAGATAAATGAAATAGTCTCTAGGGTGAAGAATATGGCAGCTATTTATACTGTACATGTCAATGAAAAAGAGCTTCACCCATAAGCCATTATGACTTGCTCCAAAGACAACTAGATTGGACGTTAGCAATAGACTAAAAAAGTAACAGATAAACTGGGTCACTGCCATTCCAGAAGTCAGTGTGCAGAGGAGACAGGTGGGGCATCCAAAGAACAAGGACAGGTGTTCTTGCTACAGAACAACTGGAAGATGCAGAAATAGGACATGTTATGGAGGTTTCAACCAACTGATGACATCAATTACAAGTGATCATGCCCCCTCTGAGGCATGCAAGACATTTATCACAGTAATGCAGCACATCAAGGGATGGACATTCTGACTGCAGAGATGAATGACATGACACTGAAGATGGATGTGCAACTTTGTAGAGACATCCACATTTGACAACATCATCCAGGCTTCCTCCTGCAGGAATCAGGCTCAAAGAACTGTATCGTAAATGGGTTCTTCAGCCGACTGACACCATTTCACATCCAACACTGAGCAGGGTCAGGAAGAGCCTCAGAAATCAGAGACAGTTGCAGCAGCTAAGGAATGCACAAAAGGAACTGTACATGCAGTAATGTGCATCGAACATATGTTCCCACTTACCTTGTGTCTGAAGGATTTCTACTCTTACTACTGCCCACTGGCTGCAGTTTAAACTCTAGAGATCCCTCCTTTTTCTGTTAAGTCTCCCCTAAGTCCTCTCCACAGAGGAGTGCCTGCCAGACCCCATCAGAAGCCTCTCCCAGATTCTGTTCTGGAGATGGCATTCTTCTGGTACGAGGCTGTGCTCAGCAGAATTAAAAGGACTGTGAGACTACTTGTTTATCTGGTGTATGACTCTCCTTAAACTACCAAGATAATGTCTCAGTGTGACTCGTGAACTGAACACTTTTTCCTAAGGCAGCAATGACTATACATTAACTGGAATCAAAACTGAGGCAGCCTTCTAGCTGTGCAAAAGCTGGTGCTCAGACTGTGATGACTAAGAGCTGATTTCTTGCCCCAAGCACGTCCCTAACACAAGAAATTTTAAGAACAATGAACTGGACTGAAAGATCTCTGCATAGTTTACCTACTGACTTTGCAAACTTAAGCTAGGCAAACAGGATTTCTGCTTTTTGTAATATTATAGTACTAACAATAATATTGAAAGCTCTGGACTTACATATTCAAGTCAAATAAATGGACTATTGCACTCAAATCCATACCCAAAAGTCATATATTACATAAGTTAATTGTATTGTTCATCAGCAATGAACAGCTCACGCTTTAAAGCAGCTTATATTCCAGCAGTCTGCCTCGTGGATGAATTATTTCACTAGTCCTCTCACACTGGAGACATCTTGAATATGAGCGCATCAGCCACAGAGAAACACTCACCTTCTTTGGTCTTTGTGCTAGCTGCTACCGCATCCTTGTCTATGGCTGGTGAAGCACCTTGTTCTTGTCCTGTTCCTTCTGTGCTCTTGTCCTTTGGTTTGCTCTCTGCTTCAGTTTTCTTTTTGGTAATGTTTAGAACACCTGGCGTGAGAGGTTGCCGTTGGATGGGCGCCGGTTTAGAGACTGGAGTAGGAGATGGCGGCCTTTGTTTTGACACACTAGGTGAAGGTGGGCGAGTCTTCTGTCTGTTGAAATAAAGAATATTCTTCAGGGCTAACACTGAAAACCTCAAACACACCAAACTGAGGGCAGCAGTTTACTTAGGTTACATTATAGACCTCACTTTCAAAAATAAATCCACAGACAAACTACTGGTACCTTCCTCATAAAACTCAAGCACAGGATTCCAAAATACCCACAGCACCTGGACTTGCTACTTGTGGGCTAACATCAAACCAGGTCTGCTAGCCCAGACTTCCATTTACTCCACATCACAACCCAGTGATTCCAATCCAAGAAACTTCCTACAAAAATACAGGCAGATCAGATTCAGAAGCTTGCACGCTTCCTGTTGGCACAGACTGTACAGAAAAGCAGGGTGTATTCTGCCTGTGTAAGAGAGACAAAGGTTCAAACAATCCCTACTGCAGAAAAGAGACGTGGGATCAAAAGCAAAGTCCTCATGTATATAAACACGCATAACGCAGGTCACCCACGTGCTAACAGCACAGCTGTCTGAGGCAGGGAGCAGCCTTCATTTTGGTCTGAGCAGAAGGTGGTATTTAAGCTGGATCCATACCTAACTGCAGAAGGTGATGGAGGCCGCTTCACCAAATTAGCAGGAGAAGGGGATCTTCTACGGGCAGACACAGACGGCGAGGGAGGGCGTCTTAAACCACAACCTGGGGACGGTTTTTCTGTTTCCGATTTCTAAGATACATAAAAACAAACAACACTCAATCTCCAGCCTACTTTACAGAAAGAGGAGCTGCTACCACAACAAGCATACAACTTCCCAACCAGATGTACTTAACACTTCCTTTCCATTCCGAAACACAGATCCGGTCAGTATGTTACCCAAATTAAACTTTGGGAAACCTAAGCAGCAAACAGCATGCCTTGGGGATACCAGAGAGATCACAGAGAATCACCCCAATTTGATTTCCACTGTTGTGCTTTTGAAGCAAATCATAGAATCATAGAATGGTCTGGGTTGGAAGGGACCCCATGGATCATAGAGCTCCAACCCCCCTGCCACAGGCAGGGCCACCAACCTCCAGGCCTGAATCTACACAAGGTTGCCCAGGGCCCCATCCAACCTGGCTTTGAACACTTCCAGGGACAGGGCATCCACTACTTCTCTGGGCAGCCTGTTCCAGCACCTCACCACTCTTTCTGTAAAAAACTTCCCCCTAATATCTAATCTAAACCTTCCCTCCTTTAGCTTTAGTCCATTCCCCCTTGTCCTGCCATTATCTACCCTTTTAAAAAGTTGAATCCCCTCCTGCTTATAAGCTCCCTTCAGGTACTGGAAGGCTGCAGTGAGGTCCCCCCGCAGCCTTCTCTTCTCCAGGCTGAACAAGCCCAGCTCCCTCAGCCTCTCTTTGTAGGGCAGGTGCTCCAGCCCTCTAATCATCCTTGTGGCCCTCCTCTGAACCCTCTCCAACAGTTCCACATCTTTCTTGTATTGGGGGCCCCAGATCTGGACACAGTACTCCAGATGGGGCCTCACGAGGGCAGAGTAGAGAGGGACAATCACCTCCCTGTCCCTGCTGGCCACCCCTCTGCTGATGGAGCCCAGGATACCATGGCCTTGCGAGCTGCAAGAGCACACTGCTGGATCATGTTAAGTCTCTCATCCACCACAATCCCCAAGTCCTTCTCAGCAGGGCTACTCTCAAGAAGCTTGTCTCCCAGTCTGTATCTATGTCTGGGATTCTTCCGACCCAAATACTACTGGCTATTTCAATAAACAAGCAAACTGCTGAAACAGGATGCCATCCGGAGCTGCTCCAACCCCCCCACCATTAACACAAACCCAATTCCTGTGTATCTTCCAACAAACCTGGGTGGAATCTGGTGAACTTGCATCAGGTGAAGACACAGAGGACTTCAATCTGTCGATGCTACGACTGCGCACGGGCACTTTAGGAGCTGGGACTGGGGAATTGATGGAACTGGCTGAAGCTGAACGAGGACAGAGGTGAGATTCTATAAAAGTTAGGAATTTGGCAAGACAAAACGAGAACCAAGTGCACAGCATAAGAACAGGAGAAAAAGAAGAGGGAGAAAGGAGAGAAAGAAAGATTGTGTGTGTTAGAAACCATACAGAGAAACACCACAGGCAGTGCACATTGCAATGGGTCATGGACACAGACACCACCACCACACGATTAGTACTTTGGAAGCAAAGCACCAAGAATAAAACCATTCTTAAAGCAGCAGTCTGGAGTAAATAAAAATAAAATGCTTTTCCAAACATCATCTAAATTCGAATTACACCAGTGTTTCTTTTAGTCAAGCTGCATCTCATCACAAATACTTCAACTTTAATGGCTTAGCATCTTTCTTTACAAGTCCTTCATCATAGGTTAAAATTTTAAGCAGGTTTCCCCCACACTCAAAGAGAAAATCTTTCTCCTTGAGTAGCACTGCATTAGGAATCTGAGCACTGCTTTATAAACTTTTCTTGTGAAATAAGCATTAGTGCAACACTTTTCTTTCTACTTTCCCCCTCTGACCCCTTTATTACTATGTATGAGTGCCCTTCATCTGCATTTAAAAAAATATATCAAAAGAGGTGGTGTAAAAGAAACCTATCAAGAGAAAAGGGCCAACTGTTAAACTAGAAACCTTTCATACTGAGAATGTGAATCTCTTCACACGTAAGATATTGAAAAAAATTGTATCTTCTGATTACTTTTTCCACTAACACAGTCATAGATGGATAACCATACATAGATGGAAAAGTGTAGTTCTGACACTAGATACTGGAATTTGCTATAGTCTGAATAAACTGTGACAGATGGCAGCACTTCATTTTGTAACTTTATGGAAAATACATTTTATTTTTGTATTTACAGCATTTGTGCAAGGAGAACTGCATTCTGTTTGTGCATGGTTTGTGCTGAAGCACAGGTAATGTTTCTACTAAAATGAAGCAAGGATCTGTAAGTAAACTGACAAAAATGTGGATGATGACTTTAATCCAGCAGTAGTGAATAAGTCACATGCTGTCAGTAACAGCAGAAAAGATGGTATTTCCCCACATGACATTAACTGAAATATTCATGGTAAGAATAAAAAGTGGCACATAAACAGGCGTGCAAAAACATGACTACAAACCAAAAAAAGTAAAAACTGATCATTACACAAGGGGAGCAGTGTAGAAACATCACTGTTACCAACAAGGACCAAGTTAAGTGCCACAAGATTAAAAAAAAAAGGAAAAAAAAAGATGGAAGAAACATACTTAAGAGGAAACAAGCAAAACTGGGAACACAAGTTGTAAGGTAAGAAAGGAGAAAGGACTCCACATCGGTTCCAGATACACATTTGCTGGGCCATCCTTATAACCAGTAACAATTACAGGACATGTGGGATGCAGCGAGGGTTTGCCCACGATGCAGAGGTTGCTGTGCTGGTACTAAGCTGAGCCACAGTGTAGGTGCATCAGCTCAGTCTGAACACATATGGGTTTCCCTGAGCCAGCCAGGGTTTCTCTACTTCTCCTTCCAGCATGCCTCTACCTCTGCGACCAAGCAGCCTGAGGGAAGCCAGCTCAGGCTGCTCTACAGTTGGTATTAAGATAACCCCTTTCATAGAATCATAGAATAGCATGGGTTGGAAGGGACCCCAAGGATCATAGAGCTCCAACCCCCCTGCCACAGGCAGGGCCACCAGCCTTCAGGCCTGGATCTACACAAGGTTGCCCAGGGCCCCATCCAACCTGGCCTTGAACACTTCCAGGGACGGAAGTGTTTGTCATGTTCCTACTGCAGTTTCTCCCCCTAAAGAAATTTAGGCTTTGCACTTATTCCTTCCAGTCTCCTTTGAAATTATGTGTTTCTTTGGGGATTTTCCCCCTTCATTTCCTAGCGCTGTTCTCTGAACAGTAAGCCTCAGATTCACTTGAGGGTACACCCAAATGCAGGTCTGTGTCACAGAACAAAGCACAAAACTCAAAACAAACATCAGCATCTGGTTCTCTGCAGAACAAATCCGCTGGCACTGGAGTTTAAAAGCCAGCATTACTCTATGGCTTGGTTATTATTCTATGCTTTGGTTACTACTGACCAAAGAACATACTGGGTAAGTAATATTACATATAACCATGTATTAACTGATTCATACCTAAGTGTAGCACAGTTAGTGACTATCATGTAAATTCTTACTTGAGGAGCAACTGCATAAAACTTTGAGGCTTTGCTGCCCTCCTGTTACCTGAGGGATCCTGTCCATCAGCCGATAGTGTAGCAGCACTTTTACTCCTAGCTAAGGAGGCCTGTGTGGGGGCGAGGAGGCGACTGATTACGCTACTGTCCAGAGGACTGAGCTGGGAGCGACGAGCTAAATGATGGGAACAAACCAAAAAGGATCCAACATGAAATCATATAATGGAAAAGACAAGCAGTACAAAGCAAAGGAAGACTGTCAGCATTGTTGCAAATAGGTTAACAGTTATGGAAGAAAAATACTGAAGTCATGGAGAGGGAAATCCAAAATAAAAAACACAGAAGGGTTAAATGTTGCAACCTCTGATGTTGCATTTCTTGTCCTTGGCTTGCTTAATGCTAATCATTTTAATGTGCAAAGACTGGCACGTGGACAGCAGAGATGAATGCTCAAGTCAGTCAAAGTATGAATAGTCTTTGACCCAGCTCTTGCAAAGCTATGTTCTCTGGATTGTAGGAAAGGCTGTTCTGACGTAACAAACAGAAGGATTGCAAGTCAAAGCGAAAGGTTATCATCAGGCACCTTTTGCACACACAAATTCACACCACCAGCACCCATCAGCCTCCCATACAGGAAAGATTCTGAAGCAGAAGATAATTTCCACCGATGGCAATAGCTTCTAAAAAGGAAAGTTTCAGAATTGTTAACTCAAGGGGAAAAACGTGCTAGGAAAGTTGCTAGTCTTCAGCTTTAGGAAGAGTTCCTAGAAAAGATGTTAACTGTAACCCAGTGGGGAATACACAGACCAAGAGAGACCGAAGTGAGAACAGGTTTCTTTCTTCATTTGCATGCACAAAGTTTGGGCCAGCAACAGGAACAGAAGAATCACTTTTAAGTTCAATAATGAAAGAGAGTTTCAAAAGCAAAAGGTTAACTAAGAAGTGAACAGATCAGTGGCATTTTTATCATATCTTTCATTTAAACCTACCAACTTTCAAACCTCTCTCTCTCACAAACATACTTTCCCATCTTTTTACAGTGCCATTTAACAAAGTCAAAAGTCCTTCTTAAAGGATTTCTTTTTTGCCAAAGGGAGAAATTTAACCTTCACCATTTACAATTTTATCTTTACCACTGGATAACTAAACAGCCACTAAAAAGTCCTAAAAATTCAATGAAAGTAAGCCTACCCAGACCTTACTATGAATGGCTTGAAAAAGAAATATTCAGCTTTATTAAACAACCACCTGGTTTTTCTTCCTTTTTCACTTTTTCTAGTTCTGGAGAGGATTGGGGTTTACTACTCATTCTACTCAAAGATGTGCTCCTCTTCTTTTCTGTTCCTCCTAGAGACCAAGCGCAAGGAAAATTATTTTTAACAAGATTTTATATATATGGTTTTCTAACCTGCCATTCCCACACTTTGCTTTTGCCAAACAGCTAAAACCACAGATCTGTAGTTACAAAGAACTATTTTCTCATGGGCTAAATGGTTTGGCTACCATTTGTCTACTCTCCCCCCTCCCCTTCCACTTTTCAGAGGAATAAAGCTGGTTTATAGACACAGTTACCCAATATCTGGCACTGCAATGTACATAACAGTATTTATGCCACAGTGCATGGACCTCTCAGGCAAAAGCCTAGGTAAAAACATTTATAATGAAACCAGGACATGATTTAAAGTTAACTTCAAATATCCCATTTACTGCCTCCCACTTCTCAAAACAAACTGGCTTCTAGCACCTTTCTGTTCCACCTGTGAACCTTTGAGTGCTGACTGCTGAGAATGTAGAGGAACTTTGTTATTCAGTCTGTTTAATGAAGCACTTCTCTTTGTGGTACCTGGAAGTGAAAGCGCATGGATTAATTATGTTGAAAAGCCTACAAGTCCCCTCCAACACCTGCCCCACTACCCTATGATACAGAAGGGTAATTAAGTCACTTTACAATATGAATCCTTCAGAAGCAGGAAAACTGGATCAGGGAAGAATTGCTCTCTATAAAGCATTATTTCTTGTATTCTTGTATGTTACTGCTCATAGCAGCTGGATGTCAGTCTCAACAGACTTCCTGTTTGACCTACCAGGGCCATCCATATAAGCCTTTTAAAATAGACAAACAGTTTAAAAAGGCCACTTCTCACATTCTGTATGAGTAAGAGTGAACTCAGAATTAACACAGAACACAGCTGATGAAATACTTCACTGATCCAGGGACAGGCATCTTCCTCTCATTTCCACATTCTGCTCCTCCACCTTCCCAGGCACATGCACATGGCAGAAACAATCTGGTTAATTCTCCAACTGTATTTTCTTTTGCCTGAATTTAGCCATCTTTTACCAAGCAGCTATTTCTTTTGAGTGCCAGATCAAGCAGAATTGCTCTAGTTTGCTGTGGTGATTTAAAGCAGTCAGCCAGTCGACCTCTACATCCTGACCCTGCATATCAGCTGAGTCCTGTCCAAGCTCTGTGTATTTCAGGCCACCTGAGAATGTGTCCTCCAGAGTGAGCAAGGATTCACAAAGGATTCCAAGGTATGACAGCAAGTTTGAAAGCAATCTCAATTACTTGCTAATTAGTGACTTCCTTTATTAGCAGCTTAATTAGTACTTTACAGCCCTGTTTCTGACTCATACTCAAGAGCTGAACCCTGCAGACACATTATGTATCATTTTAAATCACAAGCAACCTCCAGTGACTCAGAGCCCCTGCAGCTAAGCTAGTAGAGATACATTCACTGATTCCCCTTCCAGGCATACAGTGTACAAGTTCTCCTGCTGCATCACCTTCTATCATGAACCAGAAACATCCCTATTAGCTATGTCCATGTTTGGGATTCTTCTAGCACAGCTCATTTGATCAAAGATTGAAAGAACAGTGCAGACTTAGTTGAGCTTGTTCTTGTATTAAACAACCCTTAGGTTATTCATGCTTTTTATAATTTTGGGGAAAACCCCAACATTTGGGATACAGGCAGTCTCCTGTGAAACACTGGGAAGATTTCCCATAAGGAAATCTTTTACCAAATCAAATCTTTTCCCCTAAGGAAATCTCAGGCTAAACCAAGTTGAAATGTGCTCATGCAAATAACAATTTTTCTTAACGAGCAGATTAGGACAATTCCTTGTGTTTCAATATTTGGGGGGTTTATTTGGAGAAGGCAGATTGCTGAGATTTACAGAATGCGTTGGGATGGGGCACAGGAGACTCACGTGTACACGGTTGCCAGAGAGTGGGAAAACCAGGGATCTCTCTCATTCTCTACAGCCCTGTTAAGACTAGTTGCATGATGCGCATTTTAAACATGACATGTTGCAGTCAGGAGCTTCATCCACCCCAAAGATGCAATTCAAAACGAGACTGGAAGCCTCTGAAACTGGTAGACAATCTCTAGAGTGTAAATACACAGAAACCCTTAAAATTAAAGAAATAGTTGGCTTCTAGGTCATTACTACTGCATTACTACTACATTATTACTACTACAGTAGCTGTTGGCACAGTAAGCAACCCAGAATGTTTGCAAGCAGTGCTGTGCACTAACAGTTTAAGAAACCTGTCATTTGAGTATCAGTATCAAGATCACAGTAATTTATTGGGCTAGGAAACTGTGTCAGAGCCACACACTATGGCTACAATCATGCTAGAATTCAAACCAAAACAATCTCCCACCCAAAAATCTTCCAGTGGTGTCAAGGGTTTTTTGGTTAAGGCAGAATTTTAATATTAAAAATAGAGTGTCTACAGAGTGCAGGATTGGCACAACAGAAAGATGTCAAAAATAAGTTGATTTTTTTTCCTTCCCGCAGCCAATCAAGTGACTGAAGTGATCTAAGGGAAACAAGGCAAACTATTTTTATACTATTTCCATTTTGCTGTAATTTGAGGGTGTGATTTAAGACATGCAAACCCATAGAGACGATGCGGAATGATCTGTGAATCAGTCAGTCATCGCGATTTGACCTTAGCAAAACAATCATAGGAACAGAAAGTAAACCAGGGATCTTTACCGTTACTCTTTTCCTCTAACAGAGATCACACCACCTGGGCCAAAGCCCTGAACAGTCAAGATGGATTAACAAACTGCACCAAATGCAATTGAGATCAAAATATGAAGCGCGTTACCCTGCAAGGGAGGAAGAGGAGTATCATTCCACCTCCTGTTTCCTCCCCAAATAACAGTCAAGCAGCACACCTGCTACCAGCAGACACACAAGCACTTACTTCGATCAGAAGCATTTAAAAGGGCTGCAGATGATGACAACCGTTTATTCATGCCTGCTTCTGTCGGTTTGAGGTTTGCTGTGGAGGTGGATCGCTTGCTGGCTGTGTAGAAAAGCGTTTACTTCCTTTAGAATTCACCTTCATACCTGAAGAAGAACCTTTCACACACTGCTGAGAGCTAACTCTGGAAGTATTACACCCTGAAAGCCATTTCCAGTTCTACTTAATGAAAAACAGAGATTTTTTTTCCTCTTTTAAAACAGCCTTGATACAATTAACGCCAGTTGTAACACGCACAGAAAAGGCATGCAGTTTTAGTGGACCAATACCAAGATTTTTAGGTGAATGCATGCAAACAGGGGATTTTTTTTAAACCCTGTGCTCCTAACATGTAAAGGCAAAAGCTACCAAGGTTGTGTGCTGTTACCAAACTGGCAAGGCAGTGAAAGTAACAACAAAACCTGAGTAACAGTAATTTCTTTGTTCATTCCTCCCACATAGGTATGTCAAAACAGGTTAGAGGGATAAAAACAAGACCTGAGAAGAGGCAAGGAAGCATCCCTATTTCCAATTATGTCCAATGGGTTGCTGTATTTTAGAATTTTCCATATTTTTTGTAAAAGCTATTCCTTATGTTTGTGTTTCCTATCAATTCTGTAACCCTTCTGGAAAAAACTGCCACAAGAGTATTTTTTTGGGTATGTGTATACACACATACACACACACACACATAATTCCATGTTTTCCACAAATCCATACCTGCTTTTTAATTTCCAATAACATACTTTCAGGATGAACACTACTCCAGAGTGTGAAAGCCTTGGAAAACTATGTTGCTATGGAAACTCAATAAGCAGAAAACAGCAACACAAAGTAGTGCAGAATAGCATAATAAACACAAGCAATTGTATACATCAAGCACAAGTAATCAATTTTGCTGGCATACTGGACAGCAAAGGTGATTAATGTGAACTCCTTAGCACATAAACACCAAAGGAAAAAGCAGCACTAACCACAGAACCAGCATCTTCCCCCTTTGGCCAGCATGCTACAGCAGCTCCTTACAGTAAGAGCCAGGACTTACGGATTCCTCTGCACTGCCCCTGTACCGTACTTTCTGACACACCTACCCAACTCAACCAGATTTTGGAGGTGAAGCTATGAAAGTGGTGAGCTCTCAGCACCCTGAACAAGAGCAAAGTCCCTCATGGGGTAAGGGGATCTACCGAATCTAAGTAAGAAATGAAGATCTGAGCTCAGTGGGTGCTTTCCTAACGTAACAAAACAAACAACAACAAAAAAAGGCATTTTATGAATGAAACCCAAGTACTGGGGTAACTACAACAGCCTTGAGAGTTTTATACACAAAAATCAGGAAGCACATTATTCATGGATTTGGGTGTTTCCACAGGGAAAGACTACCCTCTAGTGTCTGCTGTTAAAAACAAAGCCTGGCTCCTGCAGAACCTCAAGCGTGCAAGTCAAAGGCCTTCAAACACTGTGGAGATGCTTCATACCAATTTGTCTTGGTTCAAATTAGCACTTGTGTGAAGTCTGAGATTTGATCTATCACCTACCAAGACCCAAAGGGCAGAAAGGAAAAACTACACAGAGCAAAGCAATTCTTTTCCAGTAAGTTAACAAGATATGGAAGTGGGCTGTGCTGTTCAGTAAAGGGACAAGGGATGAAAACTTCTACTAGAAAATCCAAAAGAAGATCCAAGAAGAAAAATGACAATCTATGAATGGCTGTTCAGAAATAAATAACTACCAGTTTCTATTTCACAGGGAAACAACAGCAGTGAGGGCATGACCTATCATCCCAATTCATGCCTTGACTGAAAAAGTCTAACTGGTGAAGAGTTTTCATACAGGTATTTGAGTTTTCTTTTTCCATAGGATCTTAAGATGACAATGCTCTTTATGATCAATACATTTGCAAATATATGATCAGATGGCCACAACTTTTTCCCTACCTTAACCATGAGATAGCTTCTCCAAACCTGAAAGGTTTGGACAATTCACTTGGAAAAAAGCTTTAAAATATAGACAGGATATTAATGAGTTAAGGTAGCCTGGTTACATAGGTAAAATATTCTTTGGTATTTTGGGAGTAAAGTTAAAATGCTTCTATGAAAAGATTCTAAATACAAGAAGCATATGGCATAGCCTCATGTAGTATCAAACATTAAGGGAAGGAGAAAACCAAACTGAAGCAGCAAAGCCAAATAAAGCATGCGACTGCCATGCAGCAAGGCTTGCAGCTGGGTATGGAGCTATCCTAAGAAAATCATCATTACAGACAGCAGCTCTCAACCTAGCTTCTGAGTTTCACTGAGAGAGGGTGCTGGAGCACTGCTTCTCTGAGCCTGGATAAAATCAGGCTAAATAAAATAAGATTATCTGACTCTTACTTCCTTACAAATTTCTACTGGGACAAGTAAGCTCTTTATTTAGAAAGGAGAGACTCTGGTAGCCCAATTTCTTTTCTAATAGTCTCCACTACAGATGCACCTGAATGTGTAGCTTTGCTCAGCAGTAATCACTAAACCTCCCTCGTTTACAAGCGCTCTGTCACCAAGGATGCTTTATCACACAGCCCTGCATTGCACTTGGCAGACCCACGCCCCGCATGTTTCATCCTAGCACTGACAGCAATGTCATTAATGTAACATTTGACTCTGGGGCTTTCATCAATTTTTAAATTTCAGGCCATCAGCAGGGTAACTCAGTGCAGTCTCCATGAATCACGTTCTGTACATAATGCAGAATGGCTGATGGTCAGGAACATGCTCAGTTACATGGGGTTTACTTCCCAGAGCACACAACCTCCATCATCCACAAATGCTGCTTAACCAGTCAATGTTCCCAAACATTACTTTCAGCGTGGCCAGTTCATGGAAATGCATGCCTATTTAATTATAATTTTCTTTTGGAAGGCAATGTGATAGACAAGAAAGCCTTCAGTCCTAAAATACTGTAAAAACTATTCGAAACCTGTTCCCTCAATGGCTTTCACTTTAAGAAATTGAGCCTTTAATCCCAAATCTGCCACAGAAACTGACAGTGGAAAAATAATATTGCACCGAAACTTGCTTCAGATGTGGTGTTCAGAGAGGTGCACTCCTCAGCCACAATGATGTAATGCAGCAGAGCACTCATATGGTGTCACTTTTCAGAAATCCAGGAGTAATTGTTGTCTTGCCAGCAGTTATGCAAATACAAGGTGAAAGGGACCAAGTAAAGATTTTTTACAAAGCTGGCTAGACATCCTGCATGGTTTGGGTTGATTTTAAATAACAATTAAGCAAGAAGCTTCCAGAAAGTTAAAAAGCTATGGACAATCCTGCAAGGGGAATAAATACAAGAAGCATGAATCCAGTCAGGATTCCACATTGTCCAGCCCAGATCAGTCAGCTGCACGTTTGAAACCTCAACATAAAGATGGACACAGACTTAAAACAATGGCCCTTAGGTGCAGAAGTGTCTTGGTCAAACACTGCATTATCTGTTTATCTCCACAGTCAATTTTTTTTTTTTTTTTCAAAATTCACAAGTCATTCCAATTGATCAGCAGTAGCTGAACTTACCTGCTCCTCCTGTTGTAACTTTATGGTGCATAAGGTACCACTTAAATGCCTATTTTTCCATCAGGAGCATGTTTGTTGGAAGGCTATTTTTAACGTGCTTCAGCAGCACTGTGGTCCCTCCAGGACAGATAAGATTCATTTCCTCACATAAATGAAGAGAAAGCAAATGACTTGATTTTATGTTTGCCATAAGTTTAGTTTTAGAATTAGATATGGCAAAATAGTGGATAAAAACAAAAAATCAGCTCTTTCCTACACATTATAGGCAAATGTGATTTCCTAGTTTCAAGGTTAAATGACATTTTGTAATGTGGAATGCAGTAATTGGGTTTACATATGTATCCAAGAACACTTGCTTAACAGGTAAAACAATTTTGGAGAAAATTAGGGATTCATGCTGTGCAGAAAAAGGAAAGAGAGAAGTTAAATAAAATACACATGCTTCTGGTGTGTTGCCAGAATAAGCCACAGTAGTTAGATCACACTCAGTCAGAGTTTCATTGCATTTTCAAGTCTCATACTGTCAATGTTGCAAGACAGCTGTATTGAATTAGTAATGCTGTGAGCATGCACAGATTTTCAGAATTCAGATTTAGCTGGCTCTCAGCTGAGAGCTATCATCTTAAACTAGCTACAAGAAATAATCTTGCTTATTAAAAATACAGCCTTGACAAATACATCAGTGAGCCAAGGCATTTCTATGAATGGCTCAGTCTGTGCACTGGGAAGTGCCAGAAATCCAATTAAAATGTATTTAAGACACAGAATTCTGTTTAGATAATTGGACAGATCTGATTTTGCAAAACTCTTAATGGAAAAAGTATCAAACTGCATAAAGGACCCATTCCCTTTCACAAAGTTTCAGCAAAACATAATTTGATTTTGCAAATGTTACTTCAATTACTGGTAAAACAAAGCAAAGAGAAAACAAACCAACCCCTACCATGTACATGTTGCAAACTGGGAAACAATGAAAGGGTTCAAAATTCTCTGGAGAAAAAAAAAGGCTTAGACTACTAAAGTTGTATTCAAATACCTGCTGCTAAGAATTTCTCTTCCCTTCCCCCATGCTGTATGCAATCATCTTTAAAAAACCAAATGCACAGAGCCTCTCCCTGAAAATTCCCTCAGGATACCATGACTTATACTGCAGTTTAATTAGCTGGGAGGGATGGTTAAAAACTTCGCGGACTGCTTTCTACTTGGGGACCACATTTGCTGCTGGCCAAGATCCAGGGAAAGATCTATAAGGGGATGGTTTTCCTCTGTTTCAGAGAAACAAGAACTAAGTTTAAAAGGTTAGTAGAGAATGTCAAACAACAGAAAAAAGAACATTTTAGAAATCAATACCACCAGTTCCACCTTCATCTGCAGTCTGTTGTTCTGTAGAAGAAGAAGGTTTGTCAGCTAAGTCACAAGGTCAAATAGCAAACAATGCAAGTTAATGAAAAATGAGGAACCTGGATATTACAATTTCTACCAAAGCACTTTCAAACTTGTTATAAATAAACACTCAGAAGTCACACTCAAGCTGGTACAAGACACTCCTAAATCACACTCAGTACAATTGCACCAATTCTGAAGACAAGCTGAATGAAAACATTTTTTGTTTTCTTTTATTCCTGGACAATAACTTAAGTTACTTATTGGTGGGGTCTTCCAGTTAGGCAGTGTATGAGAAGATCCCTTCCACTGCAATCCTGATTTGCTGGTCTGATTTCAGAATGTTTACAAGCAGCAACAGTGAACTGTGTGAAACAGGAAAGCATCGGAGCTCAACTTAAAAAGCATGTTAAAATTCATCATCTAACCTAAAACAGAACCTGTTCATCAAGGAGCTCCAACACTGCCCACTGCATCTCCTTACCCATTACTAGCACCGTGTAACTCTAAGGGTGCCCTTAAAACACTTAAGATGCAGTATCACAGTACCACTAGTGAGGTTTGTTCTGGTTATCATTAGTTTAGCACACTATTACATGCACTGCAATTGAAGGTCTCAGAATTATTTTACAATATCCATTACAATTCCCCTTGTCTGACAGTTGGGGCTGGCAAAGCAGCGCTGCCAGGGGCTGTATTTCCCAGGCAGCTTCTCTCTAGTGCTTCCCAAAGTCAAAAATAGCTTTTAAGTCTGAGTAGCATTTCAGGGCAAGGACAGATACGAATCCTTTCTCAAGATCTACCTGCAGATCCTGCTGGAGAGGATGCCCAGGTCCCTAAGACCAGTGCTGCACCTGCCAGTATTTGCAGATAAATATTCCCTGATTTTAGCCATGCTAAAGGTGCCACTTACCCGTTTTGTTTTCTGAATCTGGGGTTACAGACCCTCCCCATGACCACCTCTTCTGCCGCGTTTCCAGCCGCTGATTCCGTTCCAAGGTCCGATTCATAGCTGCTTCGTATCGCTCCTATCAAACACCACCTCTGTGAGGTTAGATAGCTATAAAGCACAGCTATGACAGAAGACAAAATAGAATTTTTCCCCCCAATATCATTTAAAATGTTTCACCTATACTGACTGAAAACAAGCTTTTCTTACAAAAACCATCATGCAAAGAATGTTAAGGGCAATTTAATGGTTTCCACACACTGCAAACATGATTAGGTTGAGCTAAAGCACAGATAATCTATTCTACTCTTTAATTAAAATAGCCACCAAACAGATTTCCTATTCAGTAAACAGTGCTACTTATTTTCTAAATACAGGTGAACCCCAAAGTGAGCAAAAATATCTCCTTACCCTTTAAAATATTTATGGTCTGAAGGTGTTTCTAAAAGGCCATAAAAAATCTCCTTTATAAAACACTCTGTATAAGGTTACTTGTGTTTTCGAGGAACTACACAAACAATGAACCAAGTCTTTGCAGATACTGGCACTGAGATATGATGAAATGAGGAACAGCAAGACAGGAAGGGAAAGCTGCAGAAAGACCAACTCTAGACCTCAGCAACCACTGCTGACAGGACAAAGAGGACTAAAAGAAGCTTTCTCTTTTAGAAAGCTTCTAAAGCTGAGTAGTAACTGCTAATATGGGAACTTTAGATTTTGTGCATAAAGATGAACTGCAGCCATGCTAGATGTTTCTTCTCAGCCAGGTTTCCATACATCTGTCAACAACAGATTTCTCTTCTGGAATAGACATATCCCAAGCGATCTTTTCAAGCAGTATTTACTGCTGATACACTGCAGCAAGATGCCAAGGGGACTCATTATCCAAACATATCTCCCCCTTGAGGGCACAAGACTCTCACCTTCTTTCAACACAATTTCACAACACAAACTCAAAAAGTCACAGTGTATAACAAAGTAAACTTGGGAGGGAAGAAGGATTCTATCCACTGACAAAAGATAAAATGAAAAGTTTTTGTTTGAAATACAAAGCTTAGCTCCCCTGTTAAAGAAACCTGAACTAGAGTTTACCTAAGGTGCCAAAGTACCCAGACATTATGTAATCTGTAGATGATATTTCCATGGAGGTATCTGCAGTGCAGCACCTCTTCAAAGTCATAGTTAAAGGCACAGGCTTCACTTTACACACAATAGAAAATCAATTTTCAGCTCAAGACATCAGCATAGCAAGCCGTACAGCTGTAGGGAGTAACTGAGTAACCAGGAGAAGACACGTATCTCAGTCCTAGTCACTGCTGGTTGACTTCAGGACTCTCTTAGGCAGACAGCCACTTCTTTTCCCACAGTATTTACTGTTGTGCTGCTGCTTCTACTTTATCTAAGGAAGATGATTGACTAAATGAGAGCTGGCTGAAGTACCAAATAAGCATTTTAGAGACTATGTATTTTTGATGCACCTTTAGTTACTAAATTTACAACTCTATATGCTAACTTGCTGGCAAAATAATTGTTCTAAGATAGCTTGGCTTCTTTAGAAATTATTGTTTTCTAAAGTCAAAATACCAAAGTCAAGATCTGTTTTCATTTTCTGGTGGAGAGCAAAGTTCATGGCTCAAGTGCACATCATTTTCCCACCTGCCAGATTTTCTTTTATAACTCTCTATGCATGAGATCTGAAGATGATGAAGGGCCTGGAGCATCTCCCATATGAGGAAAGGCTGAGAGAGCTGGGGCTGTTCAGCCTGGAGAAGATTAAGAGTTCAAACTACCTAAAGGGTGGATGGCAAGAGGATGGGCCAGGCTCTTTTTCGTGATGCCCAGCAACAGGACAGGGGACAAGGGACACAAGATGAAACACAGCAAGTTCCAACTCTGTATGAGGAAAAAGGTCTTTACTCTGAAAGCAACAGAGCACTGGGACAACTGCCCAGAGAGGCTGTGGAGTCTTCTCCTTTAAGATATTCAAAATCTCCCAGAACACGACCCTGTGGAACCTGCTCTAGGTGATGCTATTTTAGCAGAAGGGTTGGACTTGAACTCCAGAGGTCCCTGCCAACCCTGACTGTTCTGTGATACTGTGATCTTCAAGGGACCAAGTACAAGACAAGGTTAACACCAATCAAACACTCATCAGCAAGTCCTTGTCTTCCTTGATTATTCACCTCAGCAGCCACTTAAAACATATCCACCATCCTCAAAAATCACATGAGTAAATGTACTATAGATCTGGGGGTAATAATGAAGCATGAGAGATGCCTTTTGCTTATAGTAGTTGCTTAAAGAGATGATACTGCACTGGACTGCAGTCAAGGCCCACCCAAACATTTCTGCTTGTTCTCCAGCAATGTAAACTATTCCATGAAGTTCAAATGGAGTATCAATCTAAACACACCCAGAAGCCAGTTACAGATATCCAAGCTCCAGTGTAAAATACTGCCAGTCAAAAAGGGTAAAAAGAGATGTATTGCTGGAACAATGTAACAATGGCTGGACTCCAAGGGAACACCCAGCTAGGCTTACAGGCTCTCTTCATCAATGGACCACAGCAAGTTCTCACAACTTGCTCACAAAAGCACCTCATGCCTTTAGTGACCCTTTAACAAACGCTTTTCACAACTCACACTGCATTTAATATACATTAGCAGATCTGCTCTTCAAAGGGGATGGCTCAACTTCATGCATTTCTACTTTCAGCTCCTATAAATGTGCAGCAAGCTCTGCAACTCAAACACTGCTCTGCCAGTCCGTGTACAGTCAAAGCAGAGTCAAGGAGTTAAGTCCGAACAGTCAACTCACAGTTCAAAGCACATGGTAACTACACAGATAACATTATCAACTTCAGAACACAGAGTAACAAGTTGTAATTTACAGGGCACCTGAAAGAATGTGAGCCTTGGGCCACAGTGGGGCTCCCAGGAAGCAAGACAGAATCAAGGTAATTTTAAGACCTGTCACAAACAGAATCTGGGAAGCACAACAAAAAGAATCCAGAAATCTAGGAATACAGGGTGTGGTTTTTGTTCATGTGAAAAATAACCAGTGGCCAAACAGCATCCACAACTCCTGAAGTCCTGAGTGCCTCAGGCCTGAAGCTAGGTCTGGGATGGGGAAGGACAACAAATGTCTATATAGCCCACTGTACAGATGTGGAAACTAGTTTTATACTTTAATACCTTCACCAATTCTGTAACTTGCAATTTCCCATCACTCTACAGCATTGTAATGTAGCAAAACAAAGTAGAAGTTTCTTTAAAGCTATAGAACTTTGACACATAGTACCTTTTCCTCCTCTATTTTTTGTTTTCTCTTTTCTTCTACTGCTGCCCTCCGTTGTTCCTCCTTCTGCTTCTGCTCTTTCAGCTTTCTCTGTCTTTCTTCTAACTGTTTTTCATACTGGAGTTTTGCTTTTCTCTCCTTTTCAAGGATTTGTGTCTCTTTGGCAGCTGTAAATTTTCAAGAAAAAGTTAAAATAAAATTTAACTATTCATTGCTAGTGTAACACAACTTACAGGCAATAGACGAGCAAGCAAAATTACCACCACTGAAAGCTAAAACATTGTCCTGGTTTTGGCTGGGATAGAGTTAATTTTCTTCCCAGTGGCTGTTAAGAGTGCTGCTTTTTGGCTTTAGGATGACAATAGCATCAATAATACATGGATATTTGGTTGTTGTTGAGCAGTGCTTGCACTAAGTCAAGGACTTTTCATCTCCTCCTACAGCCCACCAGCGAGGAGGCTGGGGGTACACAAGAAGCTGAGAGGGGACACAGCCAGGACAGCAGATCCAAACTAGACAAAGGGATATTCCATACCATCTGATGTCATGCTCAGTATACAAACTGTGTGGAGTTGGGGAGGGTAGCTGCCTCTTGGGGACCGGGTGGGCATCAACTAGCAGGAGATGAGCTTCATTTATTTATTATTCTTCATTTATTTATTTATTATTCTTCATTTCCATCACTTGTTTTACTTGGGGTTTATTTCTGTCTTTCTGTTATTATTATTATGATGGTTTATTTTATTTCAATTATTAAACTGTTCTTATCTCAACCCATGAGTTTTCTCCCTTTAACCCTTCTGATCCTCTCCCCCAACTCACAAGGCTGAGTGAGAGGCTGGGTGGTGCTTAGCTGCCAGCTGGGGTTAAACCATGACACACATACAGCAAGATTAGCTCACAGCACTGGATGACACTGCACATGACCACAGAGGAGTCTTTAATTCTGTCCCCAGGTTTGGCAGGAATTAAAACCTTTCCTGCCATTAGACTTTGCTGCCTAGACAGGAATGTCAGGATATGCACGTACCCTATGTTAAGCACACACCTTTCTTGCCATCACAACACTGAAGCCTTTATGAGTCCTAAGTTGAGCATCAAAAGACAGAATTTTCTATGTCAAGATTTTCATTTTTTTAGAACATGATATAATGAGATTTAAAGCACTAAGTGACAAGATGGGAAAACCCCAGTTCAAAATAGTTATGTCACTGTTCTCCACAGCCTCCACCTAGGAACAGCTGTGCATGGTTTAACAGGAAGTTTCAAGCCCTGTGACAAAGAGTTGGTGGCTGAGTACACAGTGCAGGTACATGAAATGAATAGAGAGGCCAGATAATCACACCAACAATGCACTGGCAGCATCAACATATAAGGCCCCCAAAATAATTCTGGACTTATATGCATCCTAGTCCTATCCTCTTCTCCATGCTAGGACGGTTCATGGATTCCCACTACTGTGTGTCTTTGCTTTTATGTTAAGGAACAAACCTAGAAGCCAGAGAGACATCTCTTCTCACAAGCTGGGAGACCAAGAACCAGGACTGCAGGGCATACTGTGACCCTTTCATCTCTGGCTGCACAACTGCTTGACATCAGAAACAGCATAAAGCTGGGTGAGTTTTATGCTCTTCTCTAGTCTCAGATTCTTTGCTAAGATAAAGCAAATACTGCTGACACTTCAATCCAGGCATCATTTCAGTGTGCTAGGAAACAAGGGAAGCAGTGTTCAAGGCAATCAAGCCATTCCCACTAGCTGAATCTTTAAAGTTTTCTCTGAATCAGCATTCCCCAAATCTCAGTCTTCAGGGCTGCAGGAAGCAGGTCTAAGCTAAAAGTTTTACTTTCAGGAGTAAGGCTTACAATTAGAAATTGGCTAAATTTGTTTGGTGGTTACTAAGAAATGGAAGGTCAGAAGTGACATACGGCTACAAGAAGCAAAAAAATTTCTGCAGTGTTCTCCTCTCTCATACTTCTCCATTCAGGCTCACAGATGGTCACTGATGCAAGACCAAGAGCTGGGGACAAGAGAAGGTCTGCAAGCTGAAAGAAGCGACTGAACAGGGAGTAAGAAAGTTATTCCTTTATCACAAACATTTTAGGAAATTATATTTTAAATGAAACATCAAAATACCATGTTGCTTTTCCCGCTCTTCTCTACGCTCCCTGGCCAGTCTTTGTCTTTCTTCTGTTCTTAGAATGGAACCATCTATCACTGTCAAAGGAAAAATTGAAGACACACAACTGTAAGTTATTTTGAATATTCAAATTTAAATATAAATGTCAAAAGCATTTACTGTCAAGACAGAGATACACATACCACCAAAGCACTGCACACGCTATTATACAGAGGTTAAAGATCTCATCTGAAAAAAACATAGGAAGCTGGATACCCTCCTTTTTCCCCTTTCCATCCCCTCACAAAAATACCCTATTTTTAGCAGCAAAAAGCAGACACAATATTCAAAGGCCCAATGCCTACTATCAAAAGAAACTCTGAGCAGAAGTCAAGGCATGTGAGAACATCTCCTTATCCCAAATTCAGCTCTGATCCTCATTCTTGTACATATGAATTCCTATGATCCAGAATTACAGGAATCCAGGTAAACTCTGAGAACAGGTAGTTCACCTGTCATGACAAATTCAAAGCGCCGTAGGACAGCCACTTTGGCAGGCTAAGCAAAACCAAGACTGCTTAACTTTTTGCAGGTATAAAAACTTGAATTTCAGCAAGAAGTAAGCTGGTAACCTGATCAGAGTACAAAAGCATCCTTTATCTTTGTTGTTGTGCCCTACTGAAGAGATAGGCAACTTCACCAACTGAACTCTGAGCAAGTTAAGAGCAAACATCTGTCATCAAAAACCGATCTTCAATGAATCTCTGAACCATCTACCAGGTGCTTTATGCTCTGATGCCTCTTGAAGAAAGAGCATCAATCTTCTTTTAAAAAGTTTTGTTCATTCCCAAAGAACCCTCCCTTGTGAGCCCAGTACTTCATTAAGACCAACAGCCAATAATTATACCTGGTTTAGTTGCTGTCTTTATTGAGGTCTGGATTGCAATAGGACTAATGCCACTTTGGCTTCTTCTTTCTTCTGCTAAGGCTTGGGCTGCAGCAACTGTGAGAAAGAATCATTCTATATTAAGAAAGCTCTACAACCAAAATACATGAAATAAATATCTAAAATAAACACATAAAATTCAATTTGAGGTTGCAAAACCTTTTATTAAATAACTGACTGGGTCTGCTCAAGCTGTACAAAGAAAACACTTGTCAAATGAGACTCCAGACCTGGCATAGCTTTTCTTTGTAAAAAAAAAAAGGTTACAAAACCTTATGTTTTAAAATGTGTAGCAAAGGACTATAGTTTTAAAAAAAAAATCAAATTTACATGATAACTTTTCTAAGAAGAAAAGCAATATTTAGCAAAGTTATGAGTCTGACTTACACTCAATAATAAAAACCCCCCATCATTACTGCACCTATATTTGCAGGCAGATGCAACAGTCAATTAGCACTAGTAGCAGCATATTCTGATGGGACCCAAGCAGGGAAAGGTTTATGAAGACCTTTCATTATTTCATGACATGAAACAGAAAGCGGCTTAAGTGTATAACGTAAACCATTAAGGGATGCTTACAATGTACTTCTAAAATTGGATCTTAAAAAATATATTTTAATTATAAAGTAGACTCCAAAACAGTAATTTGACCATTTATGCAGAGACCCATTCACCCTTAATAGAGTTTCACCAAGGTGAGTATAGCTAACTGCAGGGCTGCGACTCCCAGGTAATCACACAGAAATGAAATGCTAGGGATATTAATTTCACTAAATAACAAAACCCATTAAGAAGTCAGGGAGACTAATTTACTGTATCATTTTCCATAGATTTTCTTTATTTTGGTATCAATTTTCACTTTTGAATAATCACCTTGTAGGTTGTGAAGGTGGAGTGTTACAGGGGCCACAGGCAGAGCGACCTGTAAGACAGCATTACCCCCTTTTCCTGCACAGCTCTCAACAGGAGTGTCCTTACAGCAGTGACACCTTGTTCTCACCTTGGCTGACAGCTATTGGGAACATCACCTTGGTTCTTACAGAAAAGCCACACTACAGGGAAGCAGGAGAACACATCGCTCCATCAACCAAACATGAGGAAGCAGAAGTGGATGCCCGTTCTGAACAGAAAAGGCAATCCACAGAAGTAATGCATGATGTGCAGTGATTTCAACTCCAATGTGAAGGACAAATAGTAGAATTTGGTGTTAAGAGTTAAAAACCAAAGACAAAAGCTTTACCAATGATCTCAGGCTTCCCTTTAATAGAGCAGAATGCAAAGGAGGAAGGAAGAGTCTCCTTCTTCTCCATGCATTGCCATGACAACTAGTTGTGTCATGGTAATAACCCTCCCTAAAGGCAGTACCCAAGAACAATCACCTCAAAGTGTTTAATCCCACGTGGTGTCAGTGATAAATGCTGATTACAATACTTATTCAGCAGTTCTAAATTGTCACCCGCAGCTGTTGCCATGTCTTGAATTAATTTTTCATTGCAGGACCAAACAAAAGTCTTCCTCAGTTCCATCCCATAGATCTCTGAGGCTCTTTTCAAACAAGTCAGAGACCAGATATACCCCGACAGGGTAAGACTACCAATTGGCAAAGAGAGCAGTTAAAAAAAGAGCTCACTGTAACTTCACTTTTTAGACCAAAAGTCAGTCAAAAAGCTGATTTTGTAGTGTTGCATGTCATGAGGGTGGCAATCTAACCCAAAAGCTTGCAAAGCAAACAACTAAATGATAAATTGTCAACACAAGATATGAACATATCTAGTCCAAGATAGTCTAAGGAAAACCATCCTAGTGCAGACTTCTCTGAGAGCAAAAATACACAGCCAGGGCATCTACACCCAACAACACCTCTGTAGATCACAAAGGCTGAAAGACCACAAGCTTCTCCAAATACTACTTAAAATGAAGACAAATACTGAAACCCAGTTGTGTGTTTTCTTCAGTCTCCAGCAGCAGCAAGGCAGGACAGGAACTGTATGGGCAATGACCAATTCAGCTCAGGCCAGCTGGGAAATAAGCCCAGCAGAGTAAATTCACCCTTCACCTACGCCAGGTTTAGGTAAGACCAGCACAGGAATTTTACCTCAATGCTCAGAAACTTTAATTTCTGTAACAAAACTATGGCAAGAAGCAAGCTGCAATTGAAACATGTACAGTATTTATCTTATTTGACTTGCAGAATTATCTTTTAATTAGAAATCTTGCTGAACAAACCAGTCACAATGGATGTATTTATTCATTAAAAAAAAATAAACACACAAATAATGTTCAAGGCACCCATTAAAAAATGTGTCATATCTGCAAAGCAATTAGTCAGTTAATCTTAATTAATTAACTATGGTTGCAAAAAAATTACTTGAGGTTCTAGAGGACAGGAAAGTGGGTTATGGAACCAGCACAACTTGCAAGGGACAGAGAGGTGAAAAAAGTCTAGAAATACTTCTCCAAAAGATTTTGCTTGTCAGGGTTTCCTTTTGTGTCAGTTAAAATATTTATGTTCACTGCTTCAATTTGCACAGCAACAACGTGCTCACAAATTTGAAAGGAGATATAAAGGCACTAGGAATTCACCTTCGTGCTACACAGAAGCAATCCATTCACCTAACAGAAATCAGAATTACACATGCCTGGGGATTTGTTCAAAGATTATTAGAAGGGGAACGGCCATCGCATCAGATGCATTCACAAGACACGTGAGCTCAACTTCACCAAGTCTCAGCTCAAGAGACAGGTTTTACTGCCCTTGACAATTTTATGGTAAATTGACAGTAAGAGACTGTAATTTTCAAAAACCAAATTCTGCTACAGTAAGAGAAAATGAACTGCATACTGTAACACTCTGCAACCTTTAAAAAATGCACCCAGATTTTATTTTGCTTTAATTTTAAGAGATTTAAATTATTTTAGGCATAGATGCCTGTGGTTTTTACCCTACTTTTCCTCATTTCTTTACTCTGCTATGGAGAGGAGCTTCACTGAAAATCTGAGCTTCCACAAAATCTGACTGTAATCTCTGTAAAAGAACCCTAATGTTTCTGTAATTAATCAGGATACCCCAGACAGGAAACCAGTTAACAACCATTTCACTACAACCTGCATCACATGCTGCATTACTGGGGGCTGCCTTCATGGATGTATTCAGCAAACTTCCTGGGTAAGAAAAACTCTTTTTGAAGCAAATTAAATCTCATTTCTATGCTGAGCTTCCCCCTCCCACAGAAGTCATCAAAGGCTTTCACAACTACAATTTGTGATCAGCATAGCATGCTAATTTTACAGTAGTCTAAATAACTAAAATTTAGAAAGGTACAGGCCATGGCTCTTATCAATTAGCAGGATTTGCAGCCATGCATAATAAATAAAGCAGGGTTGTTTGAAGCATGAAATGGTTAGATGATCTGGGAAGCCATTTTCCTTCTGCACCCTCACCACTGTTTAGCACCATGTGTCTGGCCAAGCCTATCATGGATAAACCAAACCAAGGGCAGCACTGGGAGCTGGCAACTACAGGAGGCAAGGTGCCAGATGAAGCAGACTCTCCCTTTTCACCTTCCAGCTCAGCATCAAGCTAACTGCACAGGTACAGCGGTGCCTCCCTCACACCGAGCACACGGCACTTCCCTTTGCTGATCAGGTTTCTGATGCGGCCTGAAGACACTGTAGCTAAAAATAAAACTTTATTTCTATTTCAATCCTTGCCCTGAGTTAATACCCTTGGCCCTTGCCAAGACCGTGAAAGGAGCCACACAGTTGCTGTTCTCAGAAAGCCTCATGAGGGACTGAAGCAGCTACATCCCTCTACCTAGCCAGGTTTAGGGCCTTCCAGCCCACTGACTTCCTGCTGTCTTTGACCCAGCCAGACACTGCCCCACACACATTACTGGAAGAGTGGAAAACACCAACTTTCACAGAAATCCTTCTGGTTCTTATGATTAATTACTCATTATGCAATGCAAACACTAAAAAAAAAAAATCCCAGACTAGGCCTCAAACAAAAATTAGGAGGTCTCCTGAACATTAAGCACTGTTAGGAATCAAAGTGTTTTCCCATCAGTTTAAAGCTGGTAAGAAGCAATGAGTAAAATAAAACACATCTGAACTTCCCAGCAAATGTCTCTGGTTTTATAGCAAACTGTGTCAAATCTGCAAGATGCCCCTTTTGCCTTGCTCCACTCCAGGCAGCTACTGTTTGTCTAGCAGATGTTCCCTCCAGTAACACTGGTAAGATCCTTTTTCTTTTAATAATGTTTGGACATGCTTCCAGGAAAGCCAGTGGAAGTCAGCATTCCAAGTTTGATGTTTCTGCACACTGTCTTTTAAGCTGATTACAGCTCATTAATTAACACAGGTTAAGGCAAACGTTGCCAAGATCACATTAGATGCTTTAAAAATTTGGTATTGGTTTTACACCATTAATCCTAGTATAATGGACTCCAGAGGAACAGACAGACAACACACGTTCCTGTTGATGAACAGGAAAGCCCTCACTGCATGCAGTCCTCTCTTCCCAGCTTTCCCCCTTCTTTCTGTCTTTCCCCATGGATCCTCATGTCCCATCTTTGGGCTGCAAGGACCGACAGGCTCCACAACCAAACATGTGAGCCTCTCAGTAGGCACCTTCTGACGGACCAGCTGGAAGGCAGATGGTTCTCCTGTTTTGTCTGGGCAGTCACCAGATGGGAAGCACACAGATCTCCAGAAAGCACCGTGCGCTGTCTCTCAGCTTCAGCAGGCCACAAGAGCTTCTTCCTGATGTCTTATCCTTATTCCAGACTCTATTTACACACTTTATTTTTATTCCCTGCATAGGATACCTGCTTTATTACCTTTATGGGCTTTCCTCCCCTTAAGTTCATTTCTGCAGCTCATTCTCTACAGCAATCTGATTTTCTTCCCAGTGTTCAGTGAAGTTTAGGAAGATTTTTTCAGTCCATCACAGCTATTGATCCGACTGGAAAACTGCTTGCTGCAAGCATTCTTTCGTGGCATACAAATTAGCAGCTTCTCAAGTACTTGAGACATACTTGCAAGGATATAAGGTTTTATTTATCCTTAAACATCCATACTCAGATTAAGAGCTGGAAACATTAAAAAAAACAATCATATCGCTAACCACTAACAAAACACTGCTTATTTCTTACAAGGAAGCTTACAAAGATATGGCTGAAGCAGTCTCAAGGACACTGTTCAGCCTAGGGCATGCTCAGAGAGGCACTGGAAAGGTTGCTGGTTAGATCTCTGTATGCTTTTCCCTAGGGGAAGCACAGAGTCTAAACTGAACTTGAATGTAATACAAGCAAAGACCAAGGAATCCAAAATCTGCCCTTAAACTAATTGGCAGCCACCTCCGAAAACTTTTAAGGGTCAGAGATGTCATACCATTCTCTGACAGCCATGTCAGGAGCCCCAGCCTTAGCCCAAACACTAGAGATGTACTGTGAATGTTATCTCCTATGGAGGCCTTATCAATTCCCCCTGTCACTTGTTTTCACCTTGTTCACACTGCTCAGACAAGAGTTATGTGTCTGTCCTCTTAAAGGAAAAAGCAACTACCAGCACACTTCAAGAGGAAGATATGTCACCAACCCTTGCAGGAGCCATCACAAGGTTGGTAAGAAGCACCACCTGTACTGCATATACAGGGCTGACAAGGTAAATCCACCCTCTTCCCTGGAAAAGACAACCACCTTCACAATTTGGGGTTCTTTACTGGCCAAGTAGGTTATTACTCATGTCTTAAAAGAAATTAAAATGAACCACAGCAGATACCACTCACCACTGGCTTTCTGCTGCCTTCACTTTCCTCTTTGCCACCCTCTTCTCCCTCATTCTTCCTCGCCTTCCCGAAGGAACCTGAAAAGGCTCTGCATTCTGCACACTCTACTTTCTTCTTTTTTGGTAAAGAACACAATCTTTCACCATCTCTTTTGATATAACAACATGATCTGTACAAAAAGTCCCTCCAAAGGCAACACTTCTCCCATTCACATATTGCCAATTCTCTGTAAGGTTTAATGCAAATCAGACCCTTTCCCTGCTCTACCTGGCATTAATCTGTTTATTGCATTATGCTTAGCAAATGTATGTGCACAGTGACCTCTCTCCAGAGCTGATGCTTCCTGCATAAAGGATCCACAAGCCTTATTGTCCCAGTTGTGTTCCTTACCAAACAGCCACGGCCACGCATCGCTGCTGCTCCTTCGCTGACTAGCAGCACAGTCTTAATAAGACACAGCCACAGGGAAGCCAGAGGTTTGGAAAGGCTGGGATGCTAATTAGGTTTCTCAGTGAAAAAGCAGGACACCAAGGTATTCTCTGTGAAATTCTCCACCAGAATACCTTAAAGAAGTAAAGGGAATATTTCTGCACAAAGTTTATGCGGACTGGCAAGTACAAACTCTTCTTGCCAACTGCAAATCAGACATAAATTACTCTGATCCACCTTGAGTGATTTCCTTTAAAGATGTATTAGGCACTGGCTGCAATGCTGATGCAATAAACTGTAGCTAGAAGTCCCCAGTGAACCTTCCCAAGCGTACCAGAAAGCAATATTTAGCTGTTTCTGTACAGTGGAGATTCCAAAATATCCTAACACATTGGACTCAAATGAAAGCAGTTTATATAATAAATATGCCCTTACATCATTTCAAGTGGATTCATTGTGAAATGCAGTAGTCACCCAACGTAACTTAAATGCTTGTATGTGGATACAGACTAAATGGTCCAAACCTGGTGGAATCAGCTGCAGGTTTTACAGCCATAGGACAAAAAAGGTAAAATGGTGGAGTTTTAGACCCAGAATGGAAGTTTCCTAGTACCCTCTGTGCCATTTTCTGTCTTTACTAACACTTTCCAATGCCTCAGGCTCCTGGAGTATGTTGGAATAAACCCAAAACGCCCCTTACACTGGACTGGCTTAACAGTCGTCAGAGCAGCCCCACTTCTAGTGTGCACAGAGCAGTTAGATCCCACTGCAGTGCCAGCTCAAGTGTCTGAGAAACCCAGAGAGACACAAATGAGGGCTCTGCTTTATTCCTCCAACTCTGGAGGCCGCCTCAAATTGACTTCTGTTGGCACTCCTGCCTCATCACAGCAAAAAGTGACTTCAAGACCGACTTATTCTCTCCCCTTTCCCACTTGTTTTCCCCACTGCATTATTTCTTTATGCTGCGCTATTCCCAACACTGGAAATTGGCTAATTTCTATCTGCCACTTCCCCCTTTCCTGCCTTCTTTTGCTTGCTCAAAGCATGTTCTTGTAAAGGCTTTTGTCCTCTTGTTTGCAGGCTGGCTATTGTTTAATACACCCAGCCCACACACTGCTAGAAAGCACACAGCCTAGCACTACAAGTCACAACTAACTTGCCACAAACCCTGTGAAAACAGCATTTTGAGCTTTCTTTAGATGGAAGGATAATAGTGCCTTTTCATGACAGCAGTAAAAACTACTGCTTTTGCCTTTTCCACTTGATGAATTTCTTAACTTTACAGCTCATTCAAGCGCCCTCTCTGCTTCAGAAGAAGAGGGGCTCTGTTGGCATTTATCCCCAAGAGACCAGTCTCCAGACTCAAATCAAATCACTCGATACAGCCTTTCACCAGAACTGTCAGTGCTGCAACACACCGACAGGTCCACAGCACACTGGATGCAGCAAACCCACTGTCTAAGGCAGAACACAGAGGTGCAAGATGTGCAAGGAATTAAAATGTGAGTTTTCTTGAAGCTGCATCTTAACCTAACTAATAGAAGAATGACAGCTCTGAGGCATTCCACTACAAGTAGTAATGTAAGACCCCAGGGAAGTAATCACAAACCAGTCCCTGCCACAAAGTTAAAAAGAATGGGTAAGAGTAAAAAAACCCCAGAGATAAAAAGGCAAGAGAGACCAATAAAAACACTCTGTGTTTGCTTCATTCATTACATATTGGCAGAAAGTCTTTCAGAGAAATATAAAAGATTAAGGTGACACTCACATATCTGGTCTGGACACTATCATCCTCAGTTTTAAATGTCCAGAACGCAACTTACGTATCATTGACCAACACGGCACTGAAAAATTACATTCCTTTAAGAAATTCTCTTGGCAAAACTCAGCAGAGGATAAACTTTCAATTTAATATAACACATTCATGGTCTTTAAGCATGAAGACCTCGCCAGGATTTCTATATTCTTCAAGCTAATCCCTCTCAGACTTGGGAGGGGAACTGAAACCCTTGGAAGCTCCCAAACACTTGCCCAGAGCAGACAATTCATGGGTCACTACAGTATCTTTGCTGTCTCCCAAGATTCAGGTCAGCACACTGAAACACCATAGGGTGTCTGTAAATTAGCAGCCAGTTAAATACTCATAAAAATGGTATTTTAAAAGCTCCCTGTGAATTATGAAGGCAAAAAACCACCACAAGGAAAGACAGAGGTATTCTTAGCACAGCTAGTGGTAACTATTTTCTTTAAAGGCAAGTTCAGCTGTGAAAGTTTACACCTAGAAAGCAGGTTGCAAACTGACTAGAAAATAAAAATAATTAAGAAGAAAATAAATGTGAGGCAACTAGGCCAGCCTTCTTTAAGTGCAAACACACTCCATTACCCACACTGTGAACACCCCAGGCATACAGGGTGCATTGCCCAGGCATTATGTTCATCAGCTGAGGCTTCTCTTTCAAACAAAAACACATCCAGCAACACTTGACTTCTCCTCCATGAACCCCACACTTCCAACAAATTAATCAACAGCATCTAGAACCATTTTAATTATTGGTCAGGCACATGCAAACACATCAAAACCTTATCAGCAATTAAGAACTACCTGGTTGTAAGCTGCATTATTGGAAGCTAAACGGCATCAATTTATTTGTGGTAAACCAGGAATGTGAAGTCACCAGTTTCTTTTTAAAATATCACAAGTCATCTGATAAGTCACACTCACAGGAATCAGTAAAACTGCATGCTCAGAATTTTATTTGCCAGGGTATCCCTTCACCACAGAACTGCAAACATCTCCGATTATTTAATCAAGTTTAGAGCCAGACTGCAGCATTTGATACCCTGACAATTATGACCAACCCAGAGTGTTTCTTCCATTTAGCTCAGGGCAACCAAGAAGAACTGAGAAATAATAATAGCGTGTTGGTACTTTAAATATTCTTGGTTTCTTTTTGAAAAACACAAGCATATCACATCTCCACAGCTCTTAATTCTAGTCACATTTCAGGGCTACACTCAGTGAGGGACAGTACAGGCCACTGTAGCTCTGGGCTCTCACCATTAGAGTCGTGTCCTTGTAAGTCATTATTCATTTAATACTTCCATCTGAATTGAAGCATGGAATCCAAATATCTCTATTGTAATCCAAACTACAAATATCTCTTTTAACACATGAAGAAATAGGTAAAGAATGGAACATACTGTATAAGAAATTTCAAAAAAATATGTTCTGTATTCATAAGGCTTTGAGATTAGGGGTTTTTTGCTTTACAGGAAGGAGGATATCTTTCTTGAATGCATTTGTTGAAATCTCAAGAATTTAAAGTTTTAAATTAGAGTAAACCCTTTTTTTTAATATATATATAAACTACTTACAACTGGAAGTAATCTTCAAGATGTTAAGCACCTAATATATAGCATACAGCTTTATGAATCACCATGAAATTATCCCTACTTCATACTGCTGCATTTCCATGAATAAGAAGAAAATTAAATTAAGGCTCATAGACATTACAATTACATTAAGTTCTCAGCCTGACTTGGGAGTGTTCTCTGTCACCACCAGGAATAATGTGAAAACCCAATTTCTGTGCAGTTCCTTGCATTGATCACCTTGGCATGCTGCAAAGCAGTGCAACTGCTACTTCCATGCAGGGAAAAAAGATGAAGCACAGGAAAGCCTTACAGACCTTCCCTGAAGTTATTATGAGGTTGACACAAGAAACTGAAGTCAGACCTAATGAACGCCAGTTGAATGCCCCTGGGCCCGTGTCCCTGGGCCACCTCTGATCCACAGATTAAACACGTATGAGTCATCCATACAAACACCACGATGCAGACAACAACTGAATGTTGGAAATGCTCTGGCTGAGCACCCCCATGCCATCAGAAACCTGGCAAATGGAGTTCCCTTGTCTTGCAGCCTCCCAGTCTAGTTTTGAAGCCCACCTCTACTCAGACCACCCAGTCTTTTAAGGATCCAAATGGAAAAGTAAATTCTTTCTCTCTTCCAACACGCAGCTCTGATGCAGGAGTCAATTCATTGGTTGCCTGGCAGATACTTCTGGATCCCAACTAATTTTCTCTAGCCAGCACTCACCAGCTTCTATTGTGAGACTTTGCCACCAAGAGCCTGCCAAGGAGTGCCTCAGCACTTCCACAGGTGCTGGTATGAACTTACATTCTTAAGTTTTGTCTTGTAACTATTACCTGGAGATGTGGCAAATCCGCGCGTGTTCCTGACTATTCACTTGAGCAATGAAGCTTCACTCTTAGTTACCCATCCAGCCTCCTTTTCTTGCCAATTCTATGTATATGTGTTTGGTAAAGAAATTACAAGGAACTGTGCTCCAGGCAAGGCAGACAAAGCTAGCATCACTTGTACAGGAAGGAACAACTGCCTAGACAGACTGAAGATGTTATGTTATCAGACAACTGCCAACCAAACTGGGCATGGCCATGCAGGTAATGGGAATTATGCCTGTAGCTACACTTGCTGAAAAAGGCACTTAATTTTTGTTCCATGTCTTGCAATGAGTTTGTCAAAAGATCACCTAGATCTTGGAAAGGAAAACATACATCTAGCATTTTAATACACTGTTTTGAACCTTCACACCAGCAATTCAATGCACTAGTGGAAATCTTCGCAGCAGTGATGCTAAGCTCTGGCAAAAGCAAATACACCTTCTCTACCACTGATACTGCAAAAGACAGGAGATTTTAGTATTTTAGTGAAAATGAAAATAAAGCAATAAATGGAGGCTACAACATCTTCAGTTACACATATCTTTATTCTGACTACCCATACCACTCAAAAATCTCACTGGGTAAACCACTATTCCCGTCTTCTCAAACCTTAACAAGCTCAGCAGTGCCTATGTGATTAATATATCAGGAAAAGTTCCTCTTCATCCCTGAAGGATGACAGCAGCAAGCAGGAATCAGAAAAATACACTGCTGTTTCACAGTGTACAGCCACAATTACTTTCTAATGTTAAGTGATGTTCACACATCACTGATAGAAGTGTTGACCGGCTTTTAGTTGTCACAGCAAACGCTGCTTTTTTTCCCTCAAAGGAAATACAATTGGACAAGTGTGTAAGGGCAGAACGTTATTGCAAAGGAATCGTAGAACTGACACAGCAGGCATGAATCTCAATTACAGTTGATGGTCAAAGAAAAAGAAACACCTTTCCCTTACCTCAATACTAGCTTGAATTGGCAAGAAAAAGATCCTCTTTAAACTCACCACATTGGTATGGAAGTTAGCAACAAGTGGCACCATGAGATCCTGGACTTTCAAGATATAAAATAATTAACAGGCACCAATCACCCACAGAACAAACCAGTATCAAGAGGCAGGTAACAGAGTGAAAGCAGGAAACCTGGACTCATCCGTGTCTTGTAAAAAGGACCACAAAAGGTAACTATACAAGAGGTGTATGTACACCACCTAGTCAGACTACCAGAAAGAGATGTAGCTTCACTCACACAGATTTGTCTTTATTGTCTTTAAATGTGAGATTCCCAACCTGAAGTTAACTGGCAAGTGACTGAAGGTGCACAGCACTGTATTTCCTTGGCATAGAGGTTTCTTCTCCAGATTAAGACATCCAAGAGCACAATTACCCACAGGCAGCAGAAACTGGGTGCAAGTATTCTAGTTAGCAGCTATTCTGGAACTGAGAAACTTCCCACATAGCCAACAGGAAGGCAAACAGAGACATTCCTCTACAAACACATCTGAACCTGCTGAACTGCAGCACGGGACCAAAGGAGGTTCCTCCTGCTGTCTTTTTTTCTATGTCTTCTGCAAAGAGCTGCAGCATCAGACTTGGTTGCCGCTCGTAACTTCTCCTAACAGTGGCAATTACCTTGCAAATTCCACTGTTAACCACTGGATTGCAAGAATGATTTCTAAACATCATTTGCTTTCCCCAGAGAGCGAGGGACCACTGCTGACAAGAAGCCAGGAGCAGGACTGCAGCGGCCTGCCTGTACACTCACCGACAGCATCGCTTCAATTCACAACAGCAGCGAGTTCACCTTCTAGCACGTTAACTGCTACAAATGCACACTATGTAAACTGAAGTTTAGGTTCTGGCTCAGTGACTTCCACCCCTCAGGGAAAAAAAAAAATATTCAAGGTCCAGCCTTTCCAGGATCTAGTGAGGGTTTTGGGGTTTTTAACATGACATGCATATTAGAACACATGTATCTAAAGAGAGATGGAGCTGCCAGGCTCAAAGAACTTTTCCTCTCTGGTTTTGGGACTAAATCTAGGTCATGACAGCTGTCAGCAAGCGCAGGCGCCCGCCTTTAGAAAAACTTAGGAGCCACAAGATCAGTGCTTCCAACACACAAAAGAAAATTCAGCAGATCTAGCAGCCAGGATGAAGATCAAATAGACACAGTCTGTGCAGGTGACAAACGCTATTTTCTCGGCTGACCATTCTCTTTCTGGAACACTAGATTGTCTTAACTTTGAAAAAGAAGTAACAAGTAATTAAATAATATTTCTGAACACACACAACACAGTGAAGAAGAAAGGCTGCCAGCTGGGTGTTGTGCATTCAGGAGCTTTTGCCAGCACTCTTCTTTATGTAATTATACAGGTACACTCAAAACAATCAAGCCAGAGTATGTTTTGTATGCAGTCCAGGTAAGTTTAGATAAAACCATGATTCTCTTTCCTTCATTTTTTTGTTTTGGTCTGGGATAAGAAAATGTTTATTCTATCTAATGGCTCACCCACAAAGCTAACGTGCAAAGTTATCCTTGGAACATACATCGTGGATGCACAATACCTGTTTCAGAGTATGATATTATTAAGGACCTTAAGCATAAAGAGGTGCACAAACACTTCCGAGGACAAGAACAAAGCAGAATTTCTTTAGCCCTCTGAAAGACACCAGTTTAAAAAAAAAAAAAGTAAAAATAAAGAAATTGAAGCGTTATCAAGTCTTTGGCTAAGCATCAGTGCCGCAGACCGCCCCTGCCTTCTGCACCCGGGGCTGGGCGCAGCCACCGGACGCGCTGTCTGGGACAAACCATCAGCAGTAGCTGCCAGCCTGCGAACCCGAGAAGTTCAGCCCGTCACGGAGCGGTGAATAAACGAGCGATTCGTGTAAGGAAGCAGTCCCTGCAGCCGCCTCTGCTGCTGCCTACGCGCTGCGAGAGGTCCCGAGTCAGCGATTAATGCCTGGAGCAAGGGGAAAAGACGCCCCGCAGCCTCACGGACCCGGCCGGGTGGGGAGAGAGGGGATGGGGCCGTGCAGCCCCGGCGGGAGGCGGGCGGAGCGCTTCTCCCTCAGCCCGCCGCCGGCCGGACACAAAGCCCGACGGCCTGCGGCGGCCCCAAATCCGCTCCCGGTGCCCTACCCCCGCCGGCCCGGGAAGGGGGCCGGGCGTACTGCGGGGCGGAAGCGGGGGGACACCCTGCCCCAACAGCGGGCCGTGTCCTCGGGCCGCCGGAACGCGGGGGGTCCCCCGACCGCCTCCGCCGGGACAGACCCACACACGTACACCCCCACACCCCTTTCCGTCCCCGCCCGGCCCGGGGCCGCGCTGCCCGCTCTCACCCATCTGCTCCCGCAGCCCCTTCAGGGAGGAAGAGGAGGAGGAAGAGCAGGAGGGGGGGGCCGCGCCACCGCCCTCCGCCATCTTCAGCGCCGGGACGCGCGACTGCGGGCCGGGCAGAA